>JANIEQ010001827.1:0-14203 GCA_024708375.1 Oxalis stricta
CATCTTATCTAGTTCGCTCAACGCTTAATTCAAAACTTATCGAATTCAGCGATATTCCTCCTTCAATTTCGCCAATCAATTTAACTTTGAAAGATGGAGCAAGAACCCTAAATCTCTTGTCACATCAAAACTCAAAAGAATTGACCATTAGTAGACAACAAGTCATCATTATTTCATAATCAATAATGATAATTCCATACAAACATATGTGAGGGTTCAACTTTGAAAATTATCAATTCATATTAATAATCACCATATATTATATCTCAATAATTTTCACATGCATATTTTCAAATCATCCCATCATTCGATGTTAATTTACAATCTCAACATTAACTTACAATCTCAACATTATTCAAAGTTAAATGATTCAATTATTTAACCAATAATCTACTATCATAAAACATTACCTCGACTAAATCAATCGATAAACAATATTAATGCATCAATTTGTCTTCACAAATTATCATTAATGTCATATAATTAATCAATATTAATTATTATTCCTTCTCGTCAATCGATTAATCAAAAAATAATTAACAATACCTTCTGATAGGGATTTAATTGATTATCATATAAGTTTAGGGACCAAACTGTCCGAAATCACAAACCTGAAGGAGTGCTATTACTGTTGATGGCTAAATCGACCAACACAAGAATATAGGGACCAAAGTGACATGCGGGTGAAACTTTGGTACTAAACTGGAACATGAGGACTAAAACAGCAAAATCAAACATTGGGCCAAAACTGACAAGCGGATGAAACGTATAAAGTCTCTCTGACAAGAACGCAAAATCACAGGGACCAACTCGCACGAAACCGCACACTCTAAAAGTTTGGGGACTAAAATGTAACACGCAGCGAAACCTATGGACCAACAATGTAAAGGTCCGATTTCGCAGGGGCCAAAGTTCATCTTCAACCTCCAGCGGGTCGAGCCGACCCAGTTCATACCGAAAACCGGGTCCGACTGATTTCTTCGACGATTCCCGTCGATTTCTAGACCTATTTCGACTATTATCATATGGGTGTTCATTTATTTCAACCGAGAATCACAATTCTAAGCTTTAATTCGGATTTATATCAATAAAAACGAAATCCCCAATTCGACTATGAACCCTAATCGGCCATCCTTGAAAACAAAAGCAATTAACTTCTAATCATACTCCGTAATCAACAAAGACTCATCAAAAAACATCGTGACATCCCGATTGAAATAATACATCAGCTAATTTACACAAAAACCCAGCAAACAATCGTGATTCAGTTTTCACGACATATGATTTGAAACAAGTTGATTATTATTCCATGATCAATTATTTCCAAACTTATCGAGATCGATTTTTTTCAATATATTGCTGCCGGAATTCAATGAGCAATCAACAAAATAAAAAGTTTCCAATCGGTAAACGCTTTCAAATTTTAATCAATATATCAATTAATCAATTGCAAGTCATCATTAAGATAATAAAACAAAACTCTACCGAGTTCTAAGTTTTTCCTCAGATTTTCAAATTTTCAAAAGAAAGACCGATTTCTACTAATTAATTACAAATCGATCGACCATATTTTAACAAACACAAGAGTCCAATTACTAATAGTTTCATATTAAATCAATCGGCCAATCGACTATTATTTCACGTAAAACAAGATTTATTTTGTTCATACCAAAGATGAGATAATATTTTTAACTGTAAAAGAAAAAATCGATCGATCGCAAGAGATTCACAGACATTTGATAGGTTCTAAAATCATATTAGACTGCAGATATCATATTTTTTCAACTTCAAATTAACGTTATATAACATAATTATTTCAAATTAACATAAATTACGTGTTTTGTGCTAACATTAATTATATTTTTCCATTACGCCTTCACCATTTTCATCCTTACGTTCTACGTACTCTCCCTCACCAACTTCGTCCATACATATCCTTACGATTTTTTAAGCCTAATCAATCACAATTACGTCGAAAATCAACTAAAAAACACGTTTACTGATTTAAATCCCTAAATTAGTATCTAACGTGACTATAAAATATAAAAATCATTGTGGATTTATAAAGGACATAATTGTATCTAATGTAATAAATAATACTTATTTTTTATAGATGGTCAAATTCATATTTTAGTCCATGCTGATTCTAATCGCCTGTTGAAATCATTAACTTTTCCCACTTATCACTGTACAGATGTATTGAGACGATCACTTAACTACGTGAGAAGGAGACTCAGCTATATCCGCAAATCCCAATCATGTCTCATCTATAACGACGAAAATCTACACTTAATTACACAAACCCATCACTATCAATTATTTATGTATACACGACCCACTAATTAAAAATTCTACGTAAATTATATTATATTATTAGATCTCATCCAACCTATTTTATAAATACAAAAATTCACATTTGATTTCAGTCACAAATTACACATTTATTTTTGCGAAAGCATGATCCCAATATTAATGAATAGATTTATTGATTTTACTCAATAATTTTAAAATTAGTGGGCAAGAAAACATTTCGTGCTTGATTTTACTTTTAGTACTATCTAGTTGTCGATGTTTTTTTCCAATTCCCCTGTTATTGATCGTGTATGATACTAAATCGATACAATATGAAATGATTTGTGTCAAAACTAAATATCGGTCTTTAGAAAACTATCGATCAGTCATCACGATACATATGTTCGTATAAATGGTTTGAGCCGGCCCAATTAAAATCCTTGGGCCAATAGAGTTTTAGTTCATCATGTTTAATGGTGTCCTCGTCCCGTGTACAACTCACCGAGTTGTTGAAGCTGACTGACGAAGTGACAAATCTAATAACGGAACCCTAGGACCTCCGATTATCTAAATCTTGTGTGCAACATGAGTCTAATCGGGAACGCGATCAAGTCGAGATTTTCAGCTAAGGCTATCACTCCAAATTATTCCTTTTCATTCTTTAATCGGAAGCATTTCTCCACCGGATCGGAGCAACCGGATTCCGCCGTCGATTCATTTCTTCAAACTCCAAACGCAGGTACTTCCAATTTGGGGATCATAGTTGGAGCTTATGTTAATTTTTGAATAATCAAGCTTTACGTCTGTTGTTTGTTGCTAATGATCTTTTGTGCAACATGCGAATTTCAGGTGGTGTCTATGGGAAATTGACTGGTACTGGAAGATGTACATTGAAGAGCGACATATTGAATCTTCTAAACGGCTCGAATTTGACCCCTGACGATGTTAAATTCATTTACAACCAGAGCTTTGTTATTGAATGTATGATTCTACCTCAATCTTCGTTGCATATTTCGATTTTCTTCTTCTCCTTGCATAATAGATATTGGAATGTATTGATTTTCGCTTCATAAATTGTGGTTTTGAAGATTATTCTTTTTGATCAGGATGGTGCAGTTTCCTCCTCTCATGCCTTTGATGATGCATTTAAGGCTATTAATAGAAAGGGCCGACTTTTCAAATTGGAGAGGGTAATGCTCCCATGAAAAAGAGATTTTTTTAAGCTTCATAATTTGTACCACCAGTAAAAGTATTCTTTTGCTTACATATCAGGCTGATCGCTACCAGTGGGATCAACTGGCACCCTATAATGGAAAAACTGTAAGTTGAAGACTTGTTCAAGTTAAAAATGATTTCATTTGTGTGTGATGTGGGCATTACCCTTTGATCATGTTTGATTTTCGATCTGTTTACTAATAGAAAAAAGATTAACTTCCACTTTTTTGGCTTCCTTGAGCAAAGTCTGCTAGCTAAGTAAACGATTTTGTTTTTCTGACTTCTTTTAGCATCTGTATCAAATTGTCGTCAACTGAGTTTTTTCAATGTGTGATCTGCTTCAGGTTCTTCTCCGTGGGATACCAAGAAATGCATTAGTGGAAGATGTTGAACGCTTCCTCTCGGGTTGTGACTATGATTCGTCCTCACTTGAGATTAGTGCTAGGTAAGTGCAATTTCTTCTCAACAGTGAACATGACTGAGCTTTTTTTTCTTTCTTGACGTGTTATCTGAAGGTAATTTCTGTAATTGCATTACAGGATTGACCTAGGTCAAAGAAGCAAAATGGCAATGGTGCGCTTCCCCTCACCGACACAGGCAATGAGTGCATTCATCGATGAAGAATAGATCCTTCTGTCTAAATAATCCTATTTCAGTGCAAGTTCTTCAATGATTGCTTTTTGGTCTCATCACTTGGTTTGAGATTGACCTTGCATGATTATGATGTTTGTAACCTCCTAGAAGTTTGAAAGCAAGGGTTTAATATTGTAGTTTTGAGATGAAGTCTAATGCAATTTAGAATGCTTGTAAGAAGTTTTAATTCATTTTGGTCTGGGAATTAAGTCGATGGTCTTGTTATATCTGGCATGTTGGAAACTTGATGCCACCACGATAACCTTACATGTCATTCTTCTCCGCTCAACTTTGATTGGTGGGTAACTCATCTTTTGCTCCCCAATGTTTCTTCTCTTCCTTTCGCGCATTGAATAACTCGCGCAATAACTCTGCAAGTCATCGTGGACAACGTGTCGCTGATAGGTTCAGTCAATAAATCAGTTATACTAACTGTCTTTAAGATTACATAACAATACAGACCGAGGTCTTGTGTATTGTTAGAAGGAAATCACGAGCAAGAGTTTCATCATCAAAAGCTTATCACAGCCTTCGATTTGTAATTATTTGACAAACAAGTCACATTTGTCTGAACATACTGGTGATTCTTTGAACGTCTTATAGTTCTGGAGTGAAAATTAACCCTTCCCCAGATGGAAATTATGCCACGGAGGTAAAAAATAAAATTCAGTCCATTACAACATCAGAAAATGAAGTCACTAAGCTGAACTCGCTTGCCCTTTGGAATATTCTGGCCAACGATGTTTGCACTTCCGTCAGCGTCTATGGCCAACCAATTCATCCTATGCCTGTGCAATCAAAGTAAAAGCTTGAATCGTGAGTTATTACAAGTACGTAATGTAATGATTATGCGTGGAATTCAAGTGCAGACAATTTTGGCCCATTTTCTGTCATATTTGTTTAGTTTTATACTAATTTTAAGGTGTGGCTTTGGACTGAAAATATAAACTCGGAGGAGGTGGACCAGTCACAGATACCAAAATGACAATTTCAGTCTCGCATTCTAATCTCAATTCTCATCTTTTGATCAACTTGAATGACAAAGAGAGAAGAAACCAAATCCAATTGCTCCCTCTATAATCCCATCCCACACCGTCTGTGGGTAGAGAAGTGAAACTATGAGCAGGCAGTGAACACCATACCTTTCTCGGCCTTTTGGCTAAGATCAAGTGTAGTATCTGTTCTTATCAGTTTAATATCTGATATGTGGGCCATCGGCTCACACGATATTAACTCTTTTTTTTAGGGTGAGTTGGCCAATCACAGTAGCTTGCTACTGGGCCTCTCGAGCGTCGCCCAAGCGTTGCACTATTGCTCGGGCCTGGCGCACCCCCACCGATTAAAGTTGAAACTATATGGATGTTCCAATGAGGAGAAAGTTGTTACTCGAATGAAAGCTGCCGTTGCAAGCAAGCGATTTGGACAAGAAAACATCTTATTATCCTCTCTTATTGCTGATTTAATGTTAAGGTGACCTATTCAACTCTAAGAGTTATTCAGGATGTACAGTTTGATGATTTCCTGGAAGTTTACGTTATAACTTTTCTTCTTGTCGATATTTTAGGCTTGCATCCAAGTGTGCCCTCCTCCAAGAACCCAGTTAATTTCATTGTGGATGATGTTCGTGTTGCAAAGCTTGTTAGAGGTGGTCTGCATGATTGTTCAATTTTCTGGGGTATGGTTTTGAAAGGTGACTCAGTTGGGTACTATTAAGGGAGTGGAGAAAGCAAAGGCTAGAATTGATTCGATGTCGATGTTTATCTAATAGTGATTCCGCCTGTCTAGTTCTAAAATTTTTGTGACCCTGATTTTTGTTTTTTTGTTTGTAAGCTTATGTAGCTTGCTGTATTTGCCCAAGGTATAGACACCAGAAGCCAAAGGAACTGTTCTAATTCATAGTGCTGAGCAGGTATTTCTAACTCTCTCTCTCTCGGTTTTTTTCTTTTTCATTTTGTAATTAGTGGATCTCTGTGATGTATAGAGTTTTAGTTTATTGTCATCCTATTTCTATACTTTCACCTTCTTTTATCTGTCAAGTGTCAAGCAGAAATAGTTCGGATGAATAGTTTTTCTCATAACCTTCTTTCAATCTGTTTTCCGTTCCAGCTGGAGAACTATGCCAAAACTGAAGAAGCGAAAGTTGCAGAGCTGATTAAACAAGTTGCAGATTAGAACAATTTCAGTGAAGGAGATCGGGAGGCACTAGGTATGCTGAAGATGTTCTCGATCTTACATTAACTGGAACAATTTCTTTAATCCTGCAACGTGAGTCGCTCTCTTTGGATAATGGTCTATATACTTCATACTTTATAGGAATTCTCTGAAACTAAGCAGTTATCAGACAAAATTTAGAAACCTAGAATAATTGATTTCCTTGGTAGATTTTCATGAATGACGAATATTGCTTTCCTCCTATTGAAGAGGCTTGAGCAATGTAAAATGGTATTATTGATCGTTAAGAATCAATCACTTTGGACTCTGATGTTCAAATTTTAACTATGATTAATCGTCACATTCTTTGCAGGCAATGTGCAGGGACAGCTCCGTATAGTACCTGAAGCTGCAGCTACAGAAATTGAATTGGCCAGAAGACTATAGGAAATTTCGTTTAAAGAAACAGGGTGTTTTGATTTCATTCATTTTCTTATTTGGCAAACCATGTCTAGGAACGTTTTGAAAAACATGCATCTGATTCTGTTTGAATCTTTCTATGAAATCCTATTGACGTAAAATTTGCTGAGATTTTTGAGATGGTACCCGAGACCTTGGCCGAAAATGCCGGACTGGAATGCTATGGAAATCATATCCTCTCTGTCAAATTTGTTTTGTTCAAAATACTCCAAAAGCTATATAGAGAAAGGGGAAACCTAACTAACTAATGGATATAGATAAGAGGGGATATGTACGATAGATATGAGGAAGAAGTATTTGGGGCCCTTACACCACAAAGTGATACAACGGTGGTTGAAACTGATACTGTTTCCTTATTACTATATAATTTACTTGAACATTGTCATATATATGCTAGTGGTAGGATTGTTTCGAAGACAAGTTGTAGCGTGCACTCTATTTAAGTGCCGATCTCGCTTATGTGCCGTAGCCGCCTTCCTTAACTTGGTTTGTTAGATTTGAGCTTCACCGATTGTTAGATTCGAGTTTCACCAAACATATGATCGCGAATCTTACAGACATACATCATCTTCGTTCATTAAGCAAAATCATAATAATTAATTCTGTAATGCATTCAAACTTTCCAATATTGTCTCTCTCATATTGGAGAAATGGAAATAGCAATACTACACTTCATTAGCTCCACTAACTAGTGAAACAAGCTTGCAACTTCGAATGCATTAAACAACATTACAAGACGAAACGAAAGTTTTTAATGGAAAGTTCGAGAAGAAACAAAAATGGTGACACCGATACAATATTAATCTGTTTCAGGTAAGAAACAAAGTCGAAATGAATTTGTGGAGGTATCTGAGAACTGAAGCTATTATTTTGCAATAATAGAGAAAACTCAAGTTTCCTATGTGTGGAGACAAGGAGCCTCTGAGATTCGATGATTGGAGGTCTAGCACTCTGACTCTCTGATGCCGCCGTTGACTGCATGTAACTCCATAGCATTGGCAGAAAGGACTCGTTTCATTCCAGGAAAGAATGACACCAAAAATGGATCATGAGCAATCATTTTCTTGAATTCAAGCAAGGCTAGGCATGTCTGTCTCATTCCCACTATTTCCAGAACTGCCATAATTAATAAAACAGAGAATTATACATGACATTTTGCATTAGTGTAAACAGAAGAGTTTGAAAATCGTTATAAACAATTTTTTTAAGTTCGATTATTGTTGCCATAACTCACTTCCACGTTGACAAGTCCTGCAATTCGATCCTGACACATTTTGTTTAATTAAAATCCTCTGCTAGCTAGCTAGATTTATCGTCTTTCTGGATTCCCTCAGGACAGTTAAGAAGGGCACAAGCTTTAATTCATTGAAAATGAATTAATTCTGTAATCATTTCAAAATTTCCAATATTGTCTCTCTCATATTGGAGAAATGGAAATAGCAATCCTCGAACACTTGATTAGCTCACTAACTAGTGAACTTACCTTTCTGATGATAATGAATGTATGCAAATTTTATTCACTTAACCATGCATGTTTCATATATCTAATAAGTAATTTTTTCTTTTTCCTTTTTTTGAAGATGTATCTTATAATTTATAATCTTCATTGAGCAAGGACCGCTCTTTCCTGCTCGTGGTCGAAAACTTGACTAGCAGGATTCTAAGGTTTTGGCTTAAAGGCCCTAAAACGGGTAATGTTGATGTGTTTGCTGAACCACCTGGATTTCCCGACAATCTCCGGATTGACAAACTCCAAGGGGGAGTTTTGGGTGGCTTTGCATTCGAAAAAGGGGAATTGCTCCAAAGATAATTGTTTATAAAACTCGTAAACTTCCAACTTCAAGCAGCTGCATTCCATGTTGGTCGGAGGGAACCCCCACGCGAGGCCCTCGCGATTAAGCAAAGTGAAGAAGGACGAATCTCGGAAGTCTTGGAAGATTGTGATGTAAAGACGATCAAGTTTATAAGTGAAGTGGTAGAGAAGATGGGAAGAATATGGATGGGATCTATGCTTTTATGCCCTTCTTTGACATTCATGAGGGCATATAGAGAGTGTTTATACTTAATTTAGTTCGATACCCTTGATTAATTGTAAAGATAAAGAGTTATTGCAACAGGGGGAACAAAAACAAAATTGATTTAATTAGCAACCAACAAGGTTATATACTAAACTAAAGAAAGAAATAGTACCTCTAATTTTGTGCATTCGACCCTGTATTTTTCTGAAGCTTAGAGCTCTCTTGCATTCGTAAATTCGAGAATCAATAAAAATTTACATATAAACACCCTAAAAACTAGTAAAAGTAGTGAAATAACACATACGCTCTAAGTATATATATGAAGTTCTATTTGGAGGAAGTTGCATTGAAAATAAATAAATAATGCTATAGTAATTTTCCCCGAACTACGTAGAGGAACTGGGGTGGGATACCATGGCAGCGATAAAAGGATATGGTCTTCTGAAACGTCCGAGTGGATATTTACCTCGAGGATGAAACTTGAAGTCTTTTGTGCAAGCGTTATACTCCGAAAGTGGGAATGTAGCTCTAGGATCATAATATCGACCTTCAGCCTTGGGTAAAAAGATATCGCCTAAATTTTTCCTTGCGACTAAAAGGATCTTCCAATCACATTATTGTCCTCGGCTCCTCTAGGTCCTCTCCAAATATGTGAAATACTCAAAAGTTATACAAGTTGAGCCGACCTTCAATTTTACCTTGGAGTCATAAGGTAGTCCATCAACTTTAATGATTCTAAGAGGGTGAATCGATCTTTATGCTTGTCACATGATCGAATTGATCTTCACCCCTCAACCCACGCCATAGGTCGGCCTTAAACTTCTTTAAGCCGGGAGATGCAACAGATATGGAACCCACTTTTCCTATTAAAGTACAATTTGAGATATCAATTGTCTCCGACAGAAAGAGGAAACCGAGAGAAGTCGAGTGGTCAATTTCACATTATCCAGGAACAACACTTAAGGGAAGGGAACATTTGAAGCCCACCTAAACTCCCATTTCTCACATTCGGGCGCTTCAGCATTGACTCGACGGATGAAAATTCAGGCTTACAATCGGAGAAGAATCTTAAAGATAGATTTTTACGTCCTATGTCCTCGAGGATTGTGAAACTTTATCAAGGACTTCACAGAGCGACGACCAGCATCGATGCAAGAAATGGAGAGTTAACCCATGGGAGAAAGTCATAAGGCATTTGATTTAAAATCTAAAGTAATTGTACGGAATTCATGAAGTTGACGGAAAACACAATGAACTTAGACCGGAATCACCATGTGATTAGCGAACCCAATGGGGTTTCTACATTTTCACAAGCAATTGACGAACAATCTTTTCTGAACAATTGGCTGATAATTTGGATGAAATTGACGGATATATTTGAGGGCTTTTACTCGCAAGATCATGTTCATCAACGATCGGCTCTCAAATTGATATGTGATTCTCTCCCTAATCTGGTCAATTCTCAGTCCAAATTCGAAGATTGCCAGATTTGGGGATTCCCAGTTGTTGTCTAATCTAGTCTAGTTAAATGGTAGAATTAGTTAGTACACCATACAATCAGTAGGAGAGAATAAAGTCATCATATTAACCGATGTAGCAGGTACTGATCAATGTGGTATTTGCTCAATCATTGAGTAAGTCAAATGAGTAGTAGTATAGTTAGAAATTTGATTCAGTTTAATAATGTCGTAATAGCTAGAGTAGTAGTAAATTTTCATTAGCTGGGGTTTGCTGTGTGTGGGTCTGTGGGATGCATAGGCTACTATATCAAAGAAATAAGGTAACTTGGGCAAGAAGAAATCCATGAAGACAAAGTGCTCGATGAAATGCCAATCACAGATGGTGCTGCTGAGTCCTGGAAGACAGAAGCGAGTCACCTCGAGTAAAGACGACGCAACAAAAGTGATCCTGGAAGTCATAGTTTTACTCACACAAAGTTACTGAAGTTGAATGACCTGAAGAAAAGTTACTGGATTTCTGGGTCCTTCTTAAAAGTTGTATTTTCTTGTTAGTCTGGATTGAAAGATGGGACAAGTAACATTATTTGTCTACGTCCTAAGAGGATATAATCATATAATACCAAGTGTGCAGATGACATCCCCTTATACAGGTTTGAATAAAGTAAAGGTTCATCCCTGAATATGCATCTCATTTCATTCTCTATTGATGAAGGCGCTTGTTCATTGCCAAAATTACATTTAGCCTTGACAGAATAATTGTTTATGTCAAACCATAGATTCATTCCCATTTCATTACTTATCTGGTTAACATTCTAGCATGCTGGGATCTTGATAAGGGCAGAGAAACCAATAGTAGATAGCCCCTTCTTGGAAATAATAGTATTGTTTGTAATCAACTATCAGGTGCATGTTATGATTTGTTCCTAACAAATATTAGCAATATCTCCATAACCAGAACATGCTTTAACCAGAACATATCAGCGGAGTTTTCATCTGCATGAATGCACAGTGTTGGGTTTTTTAACATGACATGATGGAAAGTGTGGTGATAATGTTGTTTTATGGTAGTTTGAGTGTTCACTATGCACGAATCCGTATTTGCAAATTACTAAGAATTCAGGTGATCGAGTTGTATAGCTTATTATCCTCTTCAACGTTGCAGGCAGTTCATGGCATCAATCTTAAGTGGGGACAAGACTGGGGAGGCTCTTAAAATACAATAGATCGAGCAAAGAAGTCCAAGTTTTGTTGAGTGACCTTGGTTTTGCCAACGGCGTAGCATTGAGCAAGGACCGCTCTTTCGTGCTCGTGGTCGAAACCTTGACTTGCAGGATTCTAAGGCTTTGGCTTAAAGGCCCTAAAACGGGTAATGTTGATGTGTTTGCTGAACTACCTGGATTTCCCCGACAATGTCAGGATCGACAAACTCCATGGGAGCAGTTTTGGGTAGCTCTGCATTCGAAAAAGGGAATTACTGCAAAGATAATTGTTTATGAATCATGGGTGGGAAAGATATTGTTGAAACTTCCATTTAACTTCAAGCAGCTGCATTCCATATTGTTGGTCGGAGGGAAGCCCCACGGCCCACCTCGCGATTAAGCTAAGTGAAGAAGGACAAATCTTGGAAGTATTGGAAGATTGTGATGGGAAGACGATCAAGTTTATAAGTGAAGTGGAAGAGAAAGATGAGAAGATATGGATGGGATCTGTGCTTATGCCCTTTCTTGGCATTCATGATGCAGTATAGAGAGATATTTATACTGTAGAGGAAAAGAAGGTATTGCAACGGAGACAAAACAAAATTGGATTTAATTAACAGAAGGGGCAAAGGAAAATGGGTGAGGAAGCCCAGCTGGAAGAGATAGTCAAGGAATCTCAAGCCAATCGCTGGGTGAATACGAGTGGGACCGGTTGGATCAAACTGCGACCCATATTGAAAAATATCAAGCTTTCTTTTCATCTCCAATTTCGATATACACAACTCTAGCACACGCTTGCCTATTCCGACTAAGTAGCCCGGTGTGCATAAGCAAAACCAGAACGCCTAAAACCATGATATATTCTCTTCTCATCGAGATTTCCGGTAGGTTATATACTAAACTAAAGATACTACCTTAATTATGTTCATTCGCACCTTAGAGCTCTTGCATTCGTTGAGACACGTCCGGAGGTCTCGTGTAACAATGTTAGAACGAGAAATTCCCATAATAATAAAAAAGTTACATATAAACACCTATAAACTAGTAAAAGTAGTTGAAATAACACATATGCTCTAAAGTGTATATACGAAGTCCTATTTGGAGGAAGCTGGATATGACTCCGTTTTTTAAGTCGAGAAAATAAACAATGCTATAGTACGTATTAGTTAATAGGAGGAACTGGGGTGGGGACGCCATGGCAACATAAAAGGATATGGCCTCGCGAAACGTCCGATTAGATATTTACCTCGAGGATGAAACTTGAAGTCTTTTGTGCTAGCGTTATACTCCGAAAAGCGGAGAATGTAGCTCTAGGATCACAATATCAGACGTCACTTGGGTTAAAAGATATCTGCCTAATTTTTTCTTTGCCACTAAAAGGATCTTCCAATACATTGTTGTGAGGAATATTATACATCGTGAGACCATTTTCCTTTTTTCGACTAGTTCCCATACTCTTAGGCGAGGTTGGAAAGTATCCGGGATTCCGTCGACTTCAGCCAGATGTAACCGTCCATTGCATACTCCAATACGCTGGATTCCATAATTCTTGTTAACCAAATCTTCAGGCACATTTATTAGAAGGGGCTCCTTTTGTGAATCTTTAATGTCGAACCTAAGAATGCATCCTCTGGTTGTAATTCTAATACCATAGTATTTCCTTGTGGAGACATGATTCGCGTAGCCAATCATATTTGGGAACAGGGACGTTTTGCGGGATTGGTAAAACCAACGTTTTCCATATTTTTCCTTGGAAGAAAAAACATCAACAATCATCGAAGAAGGATTATCTTTTAAACTGTCACATCGCAATACGGTATATTCATATTCTTGGAAAGAAATTGCGCCGAGTGCTCTTATCTTCTTCATAGAAGAAGCTAGAATAGAACCGATAGCTAGTACCACCGTAACTAGGAGGAGAAGGAGGAAGAGTAACCCAATGCTTGGTGAGTGGATTACAAATATAATAATCTCTATTATGAGGATCAGTCTTCGTGTTCTTAATTAAGAGAGGTGACAGCATAAGAGCAAATCTCCAGAGGCCATCAGAATGCATGTTTCTTCTCTTTCGATTTTAGGAAGAAAATCAAGCGACATCTCAGGAATCCGAGGCTCGGACAATATATCCTGATCGAAGGTGGTGAAGAATTTACCTCTAAGATCCTCGTAACCAAGACAAATATCTCTACCTACGTTATACATGAGAGCAAAATGCTGCTGAATTTGATTTCGGCGTTGGTAACTAGCTTAGGAATTTCCTTAGGAAATAAGGGCCCGATAGTAAAACTGACCAATGTTTGCAAACAGTCATAGATCGGCGTGACTCTTTATAATTTGGAAGTCGATGAAGGATTTCCACCAATAAGTCGTCTGTGAGATTTTCTATCGAGCTCGTCTTCGTGGCCATATGTTGAATAAGAATACAGTAAGATGAAAAGGAGGATGGTGTTTTCAAATTTAGTCGATAGTTAGAGTCCTATGATCATATGTATGTATATTATTATTTACTTAAGGATCGTGGCTTTTATCTTAGAAGTTTGAACCGTACAATTCTCAATCCTAAACAAATTATGATGACTTCGGAAAGATGCACTTTTCTAATCCTGTAAAGAATATAATTACACATGACCAACTAATTAAGACGTTTCTTTCACATCTTGATCTTCTTCTTTTTCGTTTTAGGCTGCATTTATTTAAAATCTAAAGTAATTGACGGAATTCATGAAGTTGACGGAAAACGCAGTGAACTTGACGG
>JANIEQ010001832.1:0-25141 GCA_024708375.1 Oxalis stricta
CCAGCCAAGTCAGCAAAAGTGGGGCTGTTTCGGGCGATGAAGTTGCCCAACCAATCAGAGAAGTAGTGGTAACTTTCAGCGTCGTCTGTCATGGTCGTATTAACTCTCGTTGTCTCACTTTGATTTGAATGAGAATTGGGATGATATATATGGCATTGGAATCATATGGTTCACATGGGCCCTCATTTAATGCCACTGTCTTCTTTTGAAGTTAATTCTACTGTCTTCCACATATCATTTTGCTGGTTTACTTAATCATTTTGACTATAGTGTGCATCAAAAATAATAATAATAATAATAATAATAATAATAATAATAATAATAAAAATTATTTACTATGGTATAGGTAGGTCGCGTTGATTTTTCTTATTTTTTTTATACTTTGGAAAGTTGATTTATTATAATTATAATTTTTCTAAAAAACAAAATAGAATATAAATAAATGTATAAAATATTAAATTTCATTGTTCTAATATTACTCCAAATAGATTAAAAAAAATAAATCAATTTCAATGTTTTAGATAAAAAAAAATTTTGTTTAGGTAATTTTTATACATAATTTCATTCTATCTCAAAGTATGTGTTTTTTTTTTTTTTTTTTTTTAATGTAAATACATAAGTGATAAGTATTTGATGAGGAGAGTATGTGTATATGATATATATCGTACTAAAGATGAGATATAAAATATATTGATAATAATTTACTCCCCTCTTAGCAGCCATCTACATGGCAATGGTATCAGCTAGAATTCTATTATTGGCAATCTATTTGGGAGGTAAATTGTCTTCTAACAGTTCAAAACATTGGTCTACTATAGCAATTCAATATGATTAGTCACTCCATTTAATCAGAGATCACATGTAGCCATGCTCATTAATTTGATTTGATTTCTCATTCATGGTGATATTCAATCAAGCTTGCTATTAAAAGTGATATTTTTCAACAGTGAAACCCGTAATTAAAGGTTTTTGATGATAAGTTATTGAGTTGCTAACAATATTGAGTAGACAACGGTGCATTAGTTTAGTGTTGATCTGATCATTGTAATAGCTAGTTTTATTTTACTTTAGTGACCTTGCGACATTGGACTGTTCCCATTGTAGCCGAGGTTTTCAATCAGTAGTTCTTTTTTTGGGACGCTCTCTTCAACAAGTATCATTCTTAAAATGTCATAATCCCCACAAATTTTATCTGACCGTTCAGAGATAATCAATTTAAATTAACTCATCCACTTTTAACAAGGATTTAACTAATGAAACAACTCCTTAAAAAAAAAAAAAATCCAAGAGTCGACCAAATCCATCTCTTATTTCTGTTTAACATATCTTGATGATCACATGTTAGATATGTATAAAAGTATGGTACTCTTATAATCAAAATGAAAACAAATCTATATTAATATTTAAGTTGGACAAAATTAAAAAAAAATATATAATATGAATATAGAATATGTTCAGGTGTAAAAAGGTGTAAAAGATGTAAACATGATTCGGGAAATCCTCAATCTATCCCAAAATTATGGACAGACTCTATTTTACCTTTTTTTTTTAGGATAGATATATAGATAGTTTCAAAGTTTAATTCAAGTCATATCTTATAAATTTCTTGTCTCCCTAATGTTTCCCAATTGAGAAGCCCTTGTCCAGCTATTGACAAAATGGAGCCACACCCCACACCATCACATACCAAATTATTAAACAATGAGATAACCAAAATGAATGGTCATTTCGTTTTGACAAAAGAGTTTCTACTTTACACACGACAGACAAAAAGCGAAAAATAAAAAATAATTTTATCATAATTTCTTCCTTTATTATACCATGTTGGAGTACAATACTTGTAGGACCCAAATCCATGTATATATTCTAGCGAGGGTTTGATCTCCTTTCACAAGCCATTATAACAATCATCCAAAAGCTTCAAAGTTTAAAGACACAAAAGCTATTAAGCTCTTTACACACAGAGAGCCAGAAAGAAACCATTTTTATCTACTTAAAGCAATTAAGATTGATATTTCTGTCTTAAAATTACCTTTTTAATAGAGAAGGATGGCCCGTTCCCAATCTTTCCTAGCTTATCTTCTGCTTTTGTGCATTTTCTTATCTCAAGCACAAGGTATATTATCTTTATTTTTCATAGTTACTATATATTATATTATATGATTATGATGGGTTATCGAATTCCGGAAGTAAATTTTTATATTTTTTGTATGTTGAAGGTATTCGCTTGGATAAATGGTTCAGGTCAATTGTGAACCATGATCAGGAGAAGGTCTTTCCGATCAAGCTTGGCGCCGAAAAAGATGTTCCTTGCAAAGAGAACATCGACGTTTATTATCAGGTACCTTGAATAAATATTCTTAGAGTTTTGTGAAAGGTTTTACTTTGAACATTAATTTTAATTGACAAGTCCCATGAAAGATTTCTGAAGTTGTTTTTCATATTTATTCTTTCTTCAGGCGGAAAAAATATTAGAAAACTTATAAGTACACCAAACACTTCTCAATATCCTTCTAGTGAAACTAGCTCCACGACTTCAAAGGTTGGTATAATTAAATTAATTATTAATTGAGCAATTACTAACAAAAATTGTGGAAAATTTGTCTAATTTACTTTTATCTTCTATGAACACAGAATGACCACAAGAATGAAGAATATCATGTAGCTAATAAGAATACACCATCGACATCGTCGACAAGTAATGGCGAAATTGGAGGACAACAAGAGAGACGTTCGTGAATGCAAAATATTCATCATCAAATAATCTTGAAGATCCCATGGACATAGCTGAAATGGACTACTCTCCAGCAAAAAGAAAACCCCCGATTCACAACTGAGGCTAGCTTAAAGTTTTATTAGTTACTATTTACGCAGATTAAAAAATAATTGATTAGTTTACGGTGCTCTAGAAGGACGCCAAAGGATAGAGAGATTTAAGTTGAACAGCATTATTACATACTTAAATGCTGGAAATTTTTTAGGGTTAGAGTGGGGAGAGATAACTTTTTGTACATTGTACATGCATATTTATTTATATATTATATTTGATTAATCATTACAATATGTATGTGAGGAAATTCTAGCTATATATATAGTTTTTATAATACCGCATTCTTATGTACTATACAATCATTTTGATGAATGATGATCATAAGTACTTTAAATGAGGAAGAATAATTCATCAAAAAAAATGAGGAAGAATATCTACTTTCTAGGTTTTTGAACATATATATACTTTCAGTTTTTATTTTCTTTTTTGGAAGGATGATATAGCAGTAAACAATACAGAAAAGGCGATTGATTTTAATGACTCGATTTAAGTTAAATTCTGAAAAGAAAAAAAATAATAATAATAAAAAAAAAATCATAGGCTGTGAGATTTTAACACCCTACACATCAATGTCTACCTCATCAAGTGTTTGTTTTATGTCATATATCATATTCTTGCAATATATTGGCATATAGTTTAATAATCCGATTCAATTATCTCGATCGAGTCAAATTAATTATTTGCGAATTGGTAGAGAAGAAGTGCATTTTGTACTGATTTCGAAACGATGCCCTACAAATGATCTCGGAGACTTCAATGTAATTTGGAATTAGCATATTGGAAGTATGTGAATGAAGTAGGTATGGGATGAGGTGCAATAATTATTTGACGATGGCATCAATATATGTTCCCTTAGGAAAGGCTGTAAATGGTCCACAAAAGAGATTTTTGAGGGCTTTGTCCACAAATGTTTCACTTATTACCACGCTAGTCACTCTTCTATGTGGGCTCATGTGTTCTTTTGTTGGGTCACACAAACAGTGGTCCAGTCAGCCTAGATTACGGTGGACCATTGAAATAATAAAAACACAAAATATTCACATCATATAAAAAAACAGATTCATCATACATGTACAATCATTCAATATTATTATCAGCTACTAATATTTCAATATGGGAAATTAATAATTTTTCTCAAGTTTTATGGTCATAACGTTAAAGTTTCACTCAAGCAAAGGACGTGATCTAATGGACCAATTAATATAAATTAAAAATATTAAGGTTGAAAGATGGAATCGGTTGAGAAAATGAAAAATTAATAATTAGTGTATCCGGACCATATATAGTTTATTTGGAACCCGATTTGACGTGGATCACGAACTGGACTGTAGATTGACCTTTTACGGTTAGGTTAGTGGGAACGATATGTTGGATCGACATTCGATTAAGCTCTGGTTCAAAACTTAATTAGGACAGATTCCCTACCAACATTTTTAATTTTCATTTATAGTTGATAATATAAAATACTTTTACATCCTTAAAGTTAAACATATTATTTTATTTTGATAAAAAGTTAAATTTTTATTAAGAAATTATCTTGCAATAAGATTCAACTATTCTCGAACCGTTAGATAAAATTCGAATGGATTTGAATCCTAAGAACTGTTTTGTAAATTGATCTCCAAACTCCAAATAAACAAACTGGGTATTCAATCACCCACAAAAAGAAAGTTTTAAATAATTCCAAGAAGTTACCAGCAACAAACTGCTTGTTTACAAAAAGATTTGAACCGAAAATAAGTTCAGTATGGCTGGCCTAATTAACTTGAAACCCTAACTCACGTCTAGAACAGCAAATGTTGGCTGGCCTAAAAGAAAGTTGTCTAAGATACCTCTATAATTTCGAGCACACATAAATCTTCTGCAGCTAAAATTTCAAGCCCCCAATTTCATGAGTCCATCTCTTCCAAACTTTACCAGAAATCCAAAATTTTCTTCTGTTGGTCCATAAAACATAACCTAAAAGAATTTTTTTATTCTGCTATTGTTTTTTTTTAACTTTAAGATATTCTTAAACAGTATCACTTAGTAATTCCATGTTATCGAACGACCCACTTAGCTAGCTATCACTTTTAGGTCCATAAATTTAGAGCTAGTTAGACGGCATAAATTCGGAAAAGAATGAGAAATTTTAAGACTTTATCAGGATTCACACGCAAATAAAAATTTAATGATAATAAATAATCCAAATCAGGATTTAGCTAGAATTGAGTATCTAGGTATAGTATTTCCTAATCGAAGAAATAAGATTGATAAAAAATTAGTCACTGTCCTAAATATCCTAGACCGCCAAATTTATTAATTGACTTTTGTTTTTCTAAAATATCATATTTGCGAATAGGTGTTTTATCTTAGTAAATTAAAATAAATGAATTACAAACCAACTTTTGCATGGATTTATTAGCCAGCTGATGCATATAAATACGTGTGCAACCCTGAGTTCTCTAAGCATAAGCTTGGTTTGAGAATCCATCAAACATTGTGAAAAATGAATATCAATATGAAGGCATTTTTACCATTAAAGTTTTATTTCTTCTTGCTCCTCTATCTCCTTGGGGTTCAAGGTACAATCTTTTCCGCATATAATTATTAATTTCACTCTTTAATCAATCTCATTCATATATATAATGTCTCAATCAAGGTTAATTTATTTTCAGGAAAGGAATGTCATGAACGGAGAGCGATAATGGAGCGAATGATGGAGCCAAGACTCTGAAAATCAGCGGTCACGAAGTCGATAGCAGGATTTCTGGAGCTTCTCGTAAACATATAACTCATTGCAAAACACACTCCTGATCACAATGGTATATCTTTACCTATAAGTATGGAAAAGACGCTAGCTTTATCCAACGTGTAGATATGGTAAATATGTATACATATTTCTATCGTAGAATATTGTACTTTCATTACTCGAATCAATTCCTTTGAAATATTACTGATCACATATAGTTGAGCTTTCATTCATGTGAATTGAACTTTAATGAGTTAGTGAGAAGATTACTAATAATTTCAGGAGATGTGCCTAATATTTGGACTTACTAATTTTTCTTTTTAATTTCAGGATGGTACGAAATTGAGAATCTGAAAAATAAAACAACTGATGAATTAGTAAATGGTACTGGATTGGGAAGCAATGATGATGGAAAAGTTGATACATGGATTATACAGCACCTTGTTGGTATTATTCGCAATTAGGTCCAGATTGTAGTCAACCTCCATGTTTGTGTGGCGAAGTCTTGTGTAACGGACCGGAAACTCATATCCGGATTAGGCTGATCCTCCATGTTATTGCGGCCCAGACGGCTTGTGTAACTTCACTGTGCATGTAACTCAAATAAGAATTGCGCTAATCCCCATGTTATTGCAGGGAAACACATGGAAGATGTTAATTGGATGCAGACTAGCATATATCTCTACGAACTGCTTCTAAAAACAACTTTTATTAAATAAACTATATATGAGAAAGTTGTTTAATAAATTTTCTTGTTCCCTGGCATTAATTTCATGAAGGTTATATCAGTTATCACTCCCTAGATCTCTGGCTTTACTAAAAAAATCCTCCAAACGGATAATTTAATAGATGAATCTTGATTCATGTTAAAATTATACTGTAGTATATAACAATTTACATGTTACTTTACTATTAGCATTAACATTGAATTATCTCACAAAAAAAAAATCACCATTAAATACTTAAATAATATGACAAGCTCTAGAAATGTAATCAAACCAACTTTGACAAGAAGCTAGCTGCAAATCCATACAACAAATTAAGTAGCATAATTTGGCTTAATGTTCTTCATGGCGCACACTAAAAGCACACACAATATATAAATAGAGGAGAGATCAAATCTAGCTAGAGCTTCATTTCATCTACATATCTCCCAATATTGTTAAAGTTTTTAATGTAGAGGTCATAATAGTTTGTAACTTTCTTGTATAACCTTGGCCTTGCCCCAGTGATCACTAAGCTCTTGAACCGGTTCGATTTCCAACTTTTGTTCTGGAAATACAGCCACAACCACTGAGATCTTCTCTTTGTTTGGAATTGTCACCACCCTATGCAAGGGGGCTCTTGAACATTCCATTGCTCATTATCTGTTTGTATATATATCACACATAAGCCAATATGATATTCATTAGGAAAATAAAGTAAGTGGATCTAATTGTTTGACTATGTCATTGAATTGAATAACATAGATTAATTCGAGGATAGCTTTTTTTTTTACAAATTAAAGAAAGGTTACCTCAAGTTGATCTCCGGCGAAAATGAGAATAGCATTAGGAAGAAGTTAGCATTCAAGCCACTGATCATCTTTGAAGAACTGAAGTCCTCCAACATTTTTCTTTGCAACATAAGCGTGACCGCTGTTAAATCAGAGTGCGGCTTATAACCTAGGATTGGCTTATCGGAAGCTGGGTAGAAATTTGATCTCACAGTTATTCTTCCTTCCCCAAGCTTTTTCAGGAAAGTGTTCTCTTCCAGTTCCAATGATCTAGCCATGTCCTCGAGAAGACCTTCTGATAAGTAGTGCATTTTCCTACAATGTTCCTGAAAAGTCTCCCTGATTTAATTCAGGGTTGATCAGAATATTGTTAATATTTCATTGGTTGGAAAATTTAAAGACTTAAGGATTTGTATAATCTTGTTACAGACAGTTTAATAAATTGATGAGGATCTAAGAGATGACAAGTTGATTATATATAACCGTTTAAAATTTTTGAAAACTTCAAAATTGTAAGATGTAAAAAGAGTATAATTATACAGTGGGGGGATTTCTCTGAAGGATCTGGAGTTTTTAGAGAAAGATTGCATGCTCCTTTGGAGGATAAAGAAAACCTGACTCAGAGAAACAGAGGATCGAGCATAACCTCTATATGATAAGATAATTTTCTGCGCAGGGCTATTGGAAGCCCAAGGCAAGCCTAGAACTCGGGAAAGAATGAACAAAGCTACAAGTCGGGATGTAGTAAACAAGCCTACTACTTGGAAATATATGAACAAGCCTAGAACTCGGGATTTGCTAAACAAGTTTACAACTCAGAAGTATTAAACAACTCTACAAGTCGGGATGTACTAAACAAGCCTACAAACTTGGAAATGATATTAACAAGCCTAGAATTCGGAATGTGCTAAACAAGTTTACAAGTCGGGATGTGTTTAACAAGTCTACAAGTCGGGATGTACTAAACAAGCCTACAGCTAGGAAAGATATTAACAAGCCTAGAACTCGGTATGTGCTAAACAAGTTTACAACTCGGGATTTGTTTAACAAGCTACAAGTCGGGTAGAAAGGCTACAACTCGGGGAAAAATAAACAAGGCTACAACTCGGTGTTTAATGGCCAGTTTTGAGGAAACTCAATGTTGAAGAGATGGATCCATTAGAGTTTTGTTTTTGAGATCGGGAACAGTTAAAAAGATGATGTTAATCAATTACATGAAGTCCTTTGTGAAAACTTAAGGTTACTATGAATCGGTTGAATTTTACAAGCTGCGGTTGTTGTTTTTCTAGAAGACCGTTAGCACAGCAGAGCCAGAGAGGTGTCGAAGACTCTGTTTTGTTTATTTTGTCCCTTAATCTTAATATTTGTAATTCAAAAGGATTTTTTTAAAGGGACTAAACGATTAATCCATTACTCTCATTTTTAGCCTATAATTTAGGTAAATGACTTTTTTATTCTTGTTAGTTTACTGTTTGTTTAGCAGTTCCACTGGAAATCCATTAACTTTCCTGTTTCGAAGTCACAATCAATCAATACATTTGTCAAATTTACCTAAGATCTTGTGGATTTTCAGGCCATAAATTGAGTTTTTGAGTGCTCCTCAGGAATTGATATAAGGTATAAATAAGAGCGATCTCCACGATTATCATCTTCTTGTGGATTCACCATATCAGTTCCGTATCCTTCAAGACAATTAGCTTCTTGTATTTCTGCTTCTCTTCTGAAGCGAGTTTAAAGAATTTCCTGCCGACTTCACGCACGTTGTCAAGATACTCATTTGATATTCCACACTTAGTGGCCTGAAGCACTAAATAAACAATTTTAAGCATGCAATTACAATCTACTAAGAAGATCAATAATTAGAATATAGGTTCATGAAATTTATTGTCCAGGAAAACCTCCATTTCGTTCAATTGTTAATATCAAATGTCACGTCTAAAATATACTTGTGTGACAAGTTAGGTTAAGAATACGACCTGAAAGCATCCTAATGAGCAGAGGCTGACTGGAGTTTCTCAAGTTCATCGGCTCTAGTCAACGGAGAAGCGAGCAGACCAATGTCAATAATTGGAATCTCCATTGATGGCGCAGAAGCATTCAACATTGCTCCATTACTAGGTTCAGATCCTTGGAAGAGGTCAGCTGCTGATGATTGCATTTCCTAGGGACATTTTCGTCTCCCTACTCGGAACCAGTGAGACAACAGCAGCCATATTTTTCCAAAACAGATATCTGGACTAATTAACTATAGTTTATAAGATATACAATGAATTGCTGCTACTAAATGAAGACTAGCAATCTAGCATTGCTATTTATAGAAGAAATAGACCAGCCTTGGACTATGACATTGGATACTAATGAGCTTTCTGTGATGTATTTAAAAATGATTTTTGCTTTGGACATTTGCTACCAACTTAGTTAAATTAAGTTGGTTATTTCGATTTGGGCCATACGTGGCAGGTAATCGATATTTACATAATGAATTAGTGGATGCACCTTTGCACAGTGTAATATTTGTTAATTGGATGGGCGTCCGAATTGAAATTTAGTAGAAAGAAAATGAAGACAATGTTAATCGTACGTGATGGGCATAGTACAGTATGAGATTATGTTTTGAAAAAAAAAAAAATTGATAAAATGAAGAAGAAGATCGACTTTTATAGGAATGGGTCTATACATATGGGAGAAATCTCCCATCCCTCTATCATTAGAAAAATCATAACGGAAAAAAGATGCTCAAATTCGAAATTTGACATCTCATCACGCCATACCTTGAGACGATAATTTTTTTGATAAGAACTTTCGGGTTTTTTTTTTCCCTAATTGAACCTATACCCTTGAGCTAACAATTTCGGTGTTATTTGATATCTGTGCCTAATTATATACTACTGATGGGTACACATTCTATATACCTCAGTTGTTCCAAATGCTTGAAATATATACTTGGTTAAATTCAAATCTTCATTATATTTTATAGCTTGCAACACTTGGATGTCATAAAGACAAACTATTTGCTAGCATGGCAATAATTTTAATTAGAATCATCTAATTACATGCCGAAAAAAGGAAAAGAAAAAAGATTTTAACTTTTTCTTATTTCCTTTTCATTTGATATATAGTTGAGTGGGAGATGATTTTGTTTGCCGGTGGTTGATATAATTGTTTGGATTATGTCTTTATCATTTTAAAAATTGGTGGTCGATCGTTATAATTTTTGGATCAGCGAATCATCTTGAACTTAGTGTTCTCAATAATTGATTTTCTATGTAGCATAGATAAATATACAAGATTATTGTTGGGGTTGAGCCAAGTTTTCTACTTTCCACGATATGTAAATCTTATGGACTTGTCGTAACATAGGTATCCATTTTAGGTCCATATTGTTATCAATTTTAGGTCCATATGTAAGAGTGTAGACTTAGTTAGTTGGACCCAATAAGGGAAACATTTTGTTCTGGACTCAAAGCCTATACCTAAAATCCGAATCATGATTGAGTGGCTAATCGATCATTGCCCAATTGGAAAAATGAACAACCTAGTGGGAAATTACTTGATGCAAAAGAAAATATTCTCAGACTAGGCTTCCTATTATTTTTCTAGGGTTTACTCTAGTTATATTATTTATGAGAAAATTTTGAGCAAAAGCATAAACAATTATGTTGGTTTAATTATATCAACTACGACATGATCTAATGGTTAAAACATCACATCTTATTTTGGTGTAGATAGAAATTTTTGAATTTGAATTATGTTGGGGGGGAATTTTTTTGATTCGATTTTTAAAAATTAAAGGTTATTATCTCATTGGAAAATAAAAAAAAGTGGGGGAAAAAATGTAAGCTTTTAAAATGAGGCAAGCATTCTATATATACGGATGACAATACAATGCGGTGCGAAAGATACAAAATTATTTAATTCAGTCTCCTTTCTTTTCTCATCTATAATAGTGGGTTGTGAATTATTTTTATAGGTTATGTATTTTGAAAATCACCGATTTTGTAATTCAAAACCTTTTTTTACCGTAATTTTCTTTCTTCAAGGATTCCAACCTAAGATTTTTGGCTTAAGGGATCATCAAACAGACCACAAATTTGAACCAACTATAGTTGATAGATTTCATTCAGCATGCATACAAATTTTGTTGAATTTGCAGTTCAATAATTCGAGCAATTTCTCTATCTTATTAATCCAACGGGTTATTGTTTGCAAAAATTGGATCGGTTTTTACTAGCTACAATCATATCAAATGTATAGCCTCCCCGTTCATGTAAATACATGTATTTATATTTTTACTTTTTGATATATAAATAAAAAAAATGTAAATACATGTATTAATTGGGGTTCAAAAAAATACATGTATAATTGTGTTCTCAAACCACAACACTCTCACTTGAGCATCCATTACATTCTCAAGGATAGATAAAACGAATATGAAGGCTTTTCCACCATTAGTTTTATTTCTTCTTTGCTCGCTTCTTCTTCTTGAGGCTCAAGGTATATATGATCAGTACATCCCTATTAAAAATTAGACACGGTACCAGAAATTCATATACCCCTATATGCTTCATTTTCTTGAATCTCCAGGAAGCATTATGAGTCAAATGAGCAAAAATGGAGCAGATATGAAGAGGTTCTCACATCAAAATTCACGAACCATGATGTTCACATATCTGATGATGGTATATTTCTTTAATCATAAGCAAGCTTAATTAGATCCTTAGATTCCAGTACTAAGTACATATATATTCAAATTACTAATCCATAGTTTCATTGTTTTTTTTAAAATTGTGCACGACTTCCAAGTGACTTAATTAATTTATATATTTTCCATTTACAGGAGCAAATAAGATAAACAAGAATGTTCGAAATGAAATAAGTTATACACAGGAAGCCGATTACGGCGATCCAACTCATCGTCAGGAGGGTATAATTATACCTCCACATGCACCCATACCCCATGGGCGAATATAGATGTCACAAGATCCATCCTTATTAACTACGAGCAAGATTAATAATACAGTACTGTCTAATGAGTATAATATAAGTAGTATGTAGCATAGATTGTAATACTTTTTGCTACAAAAGTTTGCCTTTAACTCTATTCAGATTATCTGCAATGCCTAGATTTCTATTGATAGATGAGAAGATTTAATTAATAGTAGTTGGAGACTTGAGTTTCTTTCTTTATTTTGTGGCAAGATATTACTTTGTATCTGAAATGTCTTAAGTAAATCTATCTATTATACTACTTTAGTATCAAAATATTGATCATATTTTACTAAGATTTGGACTACTAAATTTTTATTTTATTTTTTGATAGAAAGATTTGGACTACTAATTAATTATCCTCTTCCATTCTTCTAGACGGTAAATTTAAAGCCCAATGGCAAAGCTTTAACTTGTGATTAATTTATGATTTAGGGTTTAGATTGAAACTGAAACTAGAGCAAGTGAAATGAATAAATAATTGAAGTCTGGACTTAAATGGTCATTAAATTATAAAGTTTGGAAGATAAATCTTGGTAAAGTCAGTAATTCAATCAATTTCAACATACTTGATGTCGTGTTTCAAGATTTCTCGGAAAATCACCAAGGATATTGAGACAAGCATTAGGCGGTTTTGGTGGGGTGGAGCTAACAAGATTTGTTGGGTTAGTTGGAAAAAAAATGTCACGTGCTAAGAAACTAGGAGGACTTGGACTTCGAGACCCGAAGCTTTTCAATACAGACCCTCCTCGCAAAACAAGGATGGCGTTTGATGCAGGACCTCGATTCGTTGCTTGCCAAATCCCTCAAAGCAAAGTACTATCCCTACATAAGATTCCTGAATGCCAAATTAGATTTGAATTCGTCTTATACATGGAGGAGTATCCTAATAGGCAGAGAGCTACTTGAGAAATGAGGTATTTGGAGATTAGGCACCGGAAGTCAGGTCAACATTTGGAAGGACAATTGGATTCCAAACCAAGCAAATACCGATCTCGCCTTCTCCCTCTTGAATGGTCGCATTGATTGGGCCTCTCAACTTATGGTGATGGGTGAACGCAAATGGAATACAACGCTACTTCGAGAGAGTTTTCTCACCTGATGTAGCTTTCTCAATATCCAGAATTCACTTAAAATCACACGGCCATGATGTCTTTGCTTGGTCGGGGACTCAAGACGGTAAATTTATCGTTAGAAGTGCATATCACTTGTCGAAGCGATGACCTGCTCACTGCAATCAGCGGCCTGAATTGATCCATTTCTTGGGACTTGATCCGGAAATTATGTGTCCTTCCAAGGGTTCGCTTCTTCCTTTGGAGAATAGGCCATAACAGTCTTCCGACAACGGATCAACTTGTCATCGAGGTATGTCTCCAATTTTGACTTGTCCTACGTGTGGTTTATGCCCTGAGAATCTCGCACATATGTTGCTTGCTTGTCCTTGGTCACTTATGGTTTGGAAGGAAACTCTACCTATGATAGACACCTCCTCATTTCCGAATGAGAACGTGATAGATTGGTACATCGAGGTTATACAAATTATCGTCGAACTCGTTATGGAACCTTGTCAACACCACGATTTGGTGCATTTGGAAAAATCGAAACGACTCGTTATTCAATGGGAAATGCAGGCTTGCCCGAAAAGACCTGCATTACGGCGAGGAATTGGCAAGATGATTATGATGTAGCCTGTTCGCACCGACTCGACAACACTCTGCGATCAAGGCAAGTAGAAAAGTGGTCTAAACCACCACATGATTTTGTTAAAATTAACATCGATGGGGCTATTTTTGCCAAGCTTGGAAAAATTGGAATTGGTGTGGTGATTAGGAATCATGAGGGATCGGTCTTATGCAGCCTCTCGACTTTTGAAGTCGGCGAGCCCGACATCCTTCTCACGGAAGCACGAGCTATGGCCATGGGAATGCAGCTTGCATCCGATCTAGGCTACTAGCATGCTATTTTTGAATCGGACTCCCTTTCTCAGAGGAAATTATAAATGTAAATTTTTAAAAATAAACGTCAACATTTGGAAACGAAAGGAGAAGGTGGTGAACATTTGTAGTCCGACCGGTTTTTCCATTGCCGGTCGGACGCCCTAATGACTTTAATTAACATTAACCTTGAACCGGCAATGGCATTGCCGGTTAGCTCTTTTTTTTTTTTGCTTTATGTATTATGTATTATATGGGGTGGGTGCTTTTTGGTGTATAACTAAACCGGCAATCCCATTGCCGATTCCACATGTAATTAACATATAATTAGTAAGACCGGCAATGGGAAATCCGGTCCGCCTCATTGATGTTCACCTCTCCCCTACTCGTGCTCACAAAAGTAGCGCACCCCCTTTCTCCGATCAACTTTGTACAGGATCCTAACTCTTGCTTTTTGTCTAGCCATGCTCGGATAGAAACAATTAGATCATACTCCCATATTTTTGTAAATTGTAATTTTAATTTCGCGAAGAGGGAGTGCAACCACTAGCTCATTTGTTAGCTAATGTAAAACGAAATGAGAAAGGCAACCTTACCCTCCTCCCTTCTTCGTGTAGCTGAACTTGATATGCAATGAAAGTCTCTGTCTACTTCAAAAAAATTATAAAGCTCGAACGGACATCAAAGCTAGTACGCGCACACGATGTAAACTTTTCCGTCTCTATGTGTCTATGTCGAGCTTTGATGCCTTACGGAATCAAAATGTAACACCCGTACTCTAATTTAGACGCGTATTATAATTAGATATTGCGATTAGCCGTAGTTATTTTTTTCCGCGTAACGATTTAGACGCTATTAATTTAATAAATTAATAATAGAATAGTATAAATTTTAACATATACAAATAAATATTTAAATATCTATCTATCCTCTTGACCACTACTAGAGTATAATATGACTTATTGACAACTTTGCATTTCTTTCAACTCCACCGATATCACCATTTCAACTATACTATTACTTTTGACAATTCATTTTGCACATTTTTTTTTACTTTGTCAACAACCTTCTCTCGACAAACCTCACATGCACATCCTCAAATTTCAAAACAAAATAAATGGGAGAGACCGACAATTACGCTACTGTCAAAAAGCCTACCGAGTGTCGTTGAGCCTCCCTAGGTTCATTAAATGAAACTCAATAATTCAAGTGACGAGAGGCTCGTTATATACGAGCAATCATCGGCTCTAACGCAAGACACAAATGCGATTACAACCAGTCCCAATATAATAAATTTCAAGTCAAAGTTCTTCCGTAACAAGCTTATGAAGATTATAACTCGTTAAAATTTACAAAATCGTAAGCAACTTACCATCGCCAATTTTCGAAATTGCCCGAATCATTTCAAATCTAATTATATCATAGATAAGGCTTAAAAAAACTCAGAACAAGTGGAATTACCGTAATCGAACGATCGGAAACCACCGAGTCACGACCGAGTTGAGTGTCGGTCGTCACTAAGTCGATCGAGTTTTGTCCGAATTGAGGGTCCGGAGGCATCGTGGGAGAGTCGCTAGCTAGGTGCGGAGATCCGTTCGAACGTAAATTTCGCCGAACTGAATCGAATCACGTAGAATTTTGCATTAAAATACTCCCCATTAATCATCAGTATAACATAGTAGGAGACTAGGAGCTTAATTCGACGTTTATAAAAATTTGACCCGAAACCTAAATTTCAAATTAAAGGAGAAACGGAGTAAAATTGTGGAAAACTAACCTCATATTCGTGATCCCCGTGATGAGCACTACCGGAAACGACCAAGATCTGGGCCGAGACGATCGGTCGCGTCGAACGACGACGAGAGATCGTGTGTCGCGAGGTTGAAGATGAAGATGTAATGATTGAACCGATTTGGTTCAATCATTTGTATACATAAAGAGATTAAAAATCGGTTCAATATAGTAAAGGACTATATTACCCTTATATTTTTAAAATATTTACAAAATTACCAACACATGTTTTATCCGATCAAAGTAATAGTCAAAGGTTAAATTGTCTTTTTCCAATATTAAAATCGGTTCTTTTCGGTTCATTTCAATCTGTACCGGTTCGGTCTGATTCATATAATCAGATTTTATACTAAATGACCTTTATACCCCTCCGTGTTTTTAAAATCTATAGAGTCACCAACGCGTCCGTTTTGAAGTCAAAGGCTATACTCGGTCATTTCACAATCTCGAACCCGATTGTTATTCCGAACCTAAATTGAAATATTAAAAGTAATATTTTTATCTTTCGAACCAAATAAAATCATTTTACTAAAACGTAGATTAAAAATCTTGTTTTGAACATAATATGTGAAAATTGGAATTTAAAGATAACAGATCTAATTTATTTCGATTTTTTTGATAAATTAGAGTTAAAAGATATATTGTTAATGTAATTAATTGTTTTAAAAAATTATTTGGGAGTAGTAAATCAGTTTAGAAAATTATGAAAAAATGAAAGTATATTATTTAAATGATTGGAACATTGTGCAAATTTCCTAAATATTTTTCTATTATAAAAATATTTAATTCAATAATTAGATTAAGGAAAAATTGATTATAGAATATAATTAAAGAAATAGTTTAAAAGGTAAAGATTTATTTAGAATTGAGTAAATAAATATTTTTAAAATAACTTAGAGTTATTACGACGAGTGTGACGTGTACGGTTTAATTCGTAGTAAACATTAATATGAGTTAAAGATCAAGTCAAATAAAGAAGAACAACAAGACATTTCATTTATCCTAAAATTTGAAAGTAATGATTTTTATTTATCGTCTAGTAGGTAACGAAACTACGGGCGACATTGGAGAAGTAGCTAATATCGATTAGCAATTATCGATCTTCATTACTCGAGTAGACTTTTAATTATAGGAGGCGTATATATTTTTATTATGTACTTCATGCATATTGTTTGTATATAATATATATAATAGCTACCTAGCATTGGTTGTATTATATATATATAAATATATATACACGAATTGGAAAATAAGTTGATATTTATATATATATATGTATATATTTTGGGAAAAATATTATGAACTATATGATAAATAATCATATATATAATTTGGGAGAAAATATCCGAAAATAATTCTAAATAATTAAGCGGATAAATATCCGTAAAGATTTATAATAAATTATTATTACATGTAACCACATGTGAGAAACTCGGATAAATACATAAATCGATTCCCGAGTTCGACGGAACTCATGATAGGAATCCACGCTGGTTCTACGGAATGCCTAGAAGGGTTGTCATGACACAACGTCTGGGCTACGGAGGGTCTACGAGCCGTAGTTCACAAGCTCAACCGAGTCTCGGTTGAGGAGTAGTAAGATAGTTGTTCTAGCTAAGGACACTAGACTTTATCTGCCAACCGATAAAGGTTCGATAAGTGGGATAAAGTGGTTACCATATAATAGAAATAAATAACTTATATGATTGCGAATTGATTGAAAGTTGATTTTGATTTTGAATACATAAAATTATTTGATATTAAAATCATCGACTCGTTTAATCGACCATGTAAGATTTTGGTGAATTCATTACATGATAATATTTTCAAATATTATCATGGGTAGAATCTAGAATATATATATAAGGGAGAGAAAAACCTCCTATAATTAATGGCCTACTCACGGAATTTTATATCTCATAAACGTTGAATTAAATTTTTACGTGTAACAAATAGTTGGTAAGTTCGGCGTGGACTACTAGAATAAGATCTCATTCGAAAACCGAGGTAGATTACTCCACGGCCTCGAGCGAACATAGTATTTATCTTCATTAAATAACCCATTTGGACGGCACTTGTGCCGAAGTGTGTCTTAGACTTAACCGACTTTATTATTATTATAAATTTATATGTGATACTTAATTATGTTATAATACATTATGGAGGACGATAAAACTCGAATAAAAATTTATTTGCTAAATTGATAAGTATTAAAAACGAAATCCCTTGCGCCCCTCGAGTGATCTCCTGTCCTTAGATGGAAATCACGAGAGGGATGTCACACAAAAGCGTTGTGGTGTACATGAAGAACTCGCGCAATTTCGTTAAATTGGCTAGCTAGTTAAGTACTTTCTCTCATCCCAAATTAGATACTAATATAAACATAAAGTTTTTGTCCCAAATTAAATGTAAATTTTGAAAAGTTTAAGGATTATTAATTATGTTTTTCCATTATACCCTCACTAGTTTCACCATCTCCACCCTCATGTTTACGTACCCTCTGCACTAACTTTACCATCTTCACGCGTATATTTTTCATGGAGTTTTTTAGTCTATATAATGATAATTTTGTTGAAAATAATTTAAAAATATATTTTTTAAGTTATATGAAATTTTTTATATTAATATTTAATTTGGGGCTGAGAGATTTTAACATTAAAAATAATTAGTGTCTTTCATCTAGAATAGTTCTTCTTAATGAGTAGCAAAAGATGGAAGTGATCCATAAGGACATGCAAAAGAACTTCTATACCTAACCAAATCATTCTAAAAAAAAAATCATTAAGTTTTTCTAAAAAAAGAAAAAAATAATTAAATTCTTCTTAAAATTCTATTCACCCTACCTATTACCAAACTTATATCCATACCTATTGTCCTACTACTAACCATAATATTTGCTTCGGATTAACCTAAATCAGGTCTTGATTCATAGAATTTCCACCAAAATCGGCATACAAACCGGCCATAAATGCTTCATTTGATTGTAGTTAATTTACCCACAAACTTTGATCCATTGCATTAAAAAAAAAATCATTAACAATTGACTGCCGTATACTATTTTAGCAATAAAATAATGACTTAATGACACTTAACTTAAATATGAAAGTGTAAAAATTGAATAGTGTGGAATATACGATTATTCTGTCAAAATGTATAAATGTCATTAGTTTTTTCATATCTTATAATAATCTCTTCAAAATTTTATTTGCAAAGTAAAAATATAACCATCAACCCTTCCATTCCAAGAAGATACCAAAATCGAGTCCATGGCATGTACCATGTATTTCCGTCAAAACTGGCATATTATCCCATCATTAATTAATGTGGCCAGAAAAAATTAACTCAAATTACGCTTTATTTGATTGTCAAAAAAGAAAAAAAAATTACGTTTTATTTTGGCCAAAATTTTCTCCTAATTCAACATATAATTTTCGATTATTAAACCTCCTTTACATACTTTTGAATTTTGAAAAGGCATCCCCTCATTTAAAGATTTTACTCCCTTTCAAACGAAAAAAAAAGAAAAAAAAAAAAGGATTTTACTCCCCTTCGATCACACCTACAAGCATGTTGTTTCTTGCTATTTAAAGCTCCCCATTCCTGGCCATTTCTCTCATTATTCTTTCATAATTTTTTTCTAATGCGCCGTTTATCCTTTTCGGATTGGATTTCAATTCATTTTATTTCATCATCTTTCTTCGTTTTTTATTAGTACTTTAATCATAATCTCCAAGTTTTCATTCTATCAATTTTTTGTTTCATTGTATCTTATTTTCTCTCACTCACTCCAATTTGTGCTCTATATTTAATTTGCATTTCTTTTTCAATTGCCGGACAGAGTACAATAGATTTTGATGACAATCAAGGTAATGAATAATGTTTGTCGAAAATTTGATTATCTGTATTTAACTTGATTTTTAAATATATATATATATATATATATATATATCTTCAACATAAAGACGAATTATTTGAGTGTCAAGTAAAGTTTTAGTTTTGCGATAATTAGATTGAAGAAGATGATGAGTTTTTTTAAAAAAACACACAATTACAAATGCATCGTTTTATTGGCTTTCTTCCTCTAATCTGATCCACTTTTATTGTTTCCATATCATTGGAATAATGGAATCTAACCAAATGACACATAAGTAAAAATAACAGATGGTTTAATACAGTCTCACACAGACATTAACTATGATGTTTTGGACCCTAATATTAAATAGAGATTACCTGAATGTTAGTTTTTTAGCTTAAGACTTTAGTAGCCAAGGTGATTTTGCAACAAATCAAGATACCACAGTGTATTTATTTCTTTGATTTTATGATAATCTATACATATTTATTCGAAAAAAATGTATATGTTAATATGTACATCGGAGTATATGTTAAAATAACGTGTTTATGAGTTGAACATTTTATATTAAGATTAATACTTTAAAAAAAAATACTTCAAAAAAGAAAGTTATCAAAATTTTTTTTTAATATCTCTTAATTGTCTGATTTTGGTAGCATCTTATTTTTGAATTAGGATATGATAAAATTAATTTTCATTGTTTTAATGTCTGTAATAAATCGAGTTGAACGAGTTGAATAAAATTCATCAAAAAAATTAATGAGTAGATTTGTATTAGGGTTATGAAAAAATAAATTAACTATCTCCATTTGAGAGCATTTACGTACACCCTCTAAAATCTCATTTTACTATATTAAAATGTTTTTTGGACAAGTCACAATTTATTACCATATTATGTTATCAAAAAAATTATTGAATAGGAATTATTGACAATACATAATTTTTCTAAAGTAATTTTTAAAAAATTTCAAAAATCATCAGAAATAATGAAATTGACCTTTCAAAAACAGAAACAATGAAATTGTAAATAATAGTATTTAATATTTAATTTAAATTATGCTATTCTTGATTATATACAACAATACAACTTACACTCAAGGATTGAAAACAAGGATATATTCCAAAAAACTTCGGATTCATTCTACTTTGTAATTATTTTAAAAAATATTTTATATTTTTACCTATTTTTATAATCAAATTAAAAAATTGGTAATTGGGATATCATTCTGTCATAACTAAGAATGTATATTATGTGAGAATGAGATGATGGATTTATGCGCAAATATTATATAATTATTATTTTTTTGAAAGGAACAAATATTATATAATTAATTGTAATAGTAGCTGAAGAATTAATTTGCAATAGATCGAAGTAATTTAAGTTAACAAAGATGATATTTCATTTCTAAGGGACAAATGGATAGTGCGGAAAAAAATGATAAATATTCATTTGAAAAGTCAAAATAAATTTACAAGTTGTGTTGAGTAAAAGAATTCAATTAGATCAATTAAACATCTTCTCTTTAGATATAGTATAAAAACTTTCGATACCACCGCGATTGGAGATAATCTCCATAAATATTGTTAATTTTACAAGTCGGTAAAATCTATTGGTTGAACAAAAATTTAATATGCTTAAAATTATGGTAAATAAAACATATATAATTATATTATAATAATGTTTGTTAAAGAATTTATTTGTACCTAGAAAATTAGATCAAAAGATCAAAATAAATGCAGTAATAAATTATAATATTGATAGACTTTAACTAGAAATATATAATAAGTTAATTTTTAATTAATTTATTTATTTTAATAATTATAAATCTTACATAATTTAACTGTGAAATAATATATGATGTATTTATATATATAGTTATTTTAATTAGGAAGAATGAGAATATGAAAAAAGAATATGATGAGGTTTTGATTAGCATTAAAGATTCATTAAATAATTGACCTATTAATTTATATCAATAATTAAAGTCTATTCAAATAAAAATAGTTTCTTTTTAAATACCTCTGTAAATTCAAAGTATAATCCTTGCGTAGCTTATTTATTGTGTATTTTTATTTTTTAAATAAAAACTTACTGAAAATTCATTTGATTTTATGCTTAAAAATTATCTCCGATATAAGTTTAGGAATTAACACGATTTGACTCGAAATATTAATAGTATTGATTAATTATTTTTTCCATTCTAACAAACTAAAGGATATAATTTGCTCTTAAGATAGATTTATTTACAAACTAAATTTTCTCATTCGATTACATATAAAATTATTTCCACATTTAAATTTTATTCATTTAAAATAATTAGTTTTCCTTTGAAAATTAGACTAAATTTAGTAGTAGATAAAGTAATTATCATTTGTATATTCCTTATGTTTAGGATTAAATTATAATATAAATATCTTGCATATTTCAGAACTTTGAGTACATTCTCATTACTTATGTTTGTCCGTAGTTTCATCCAAAAATATAGACAGTTTTAAAATAAAAACCTCCCATTATTCATCATAATTTTTCAAAATAAAATTATCATGATCTTTCATTTTTTTGTTTTTCAAAAAATTATCATTACTTATATTTATAGGTAAGAGGAGATATGAGAAAATATATATCAATAAATATGTTAATTACGATTATGTTGATTGAGAAAAAAATGTATTATATACAATTTATCATTAGAAATAGTACATTTGTCATTGGTCTATGGTAATAAAACATGTAAAGAGTTCTTAATGGAATCACGTTATTAGTTATTTTAAATTTGTTTCACCTTCAAAAATATCTAAATAATATAATTTGTGAGTTTTTAAATTTATTATAAAATATTATTTCTATTTGACTTAAGAAATGTTATGAAATTTTATTCATGATATAATCTCATGTTCATGTTTGAAATAAAGTTTAATCCGGCCACGTTTTAAGATAGGTCTTCATAGATCTTTAAAGAAACAATGAGAATGAGTTATTCTATAATATATGCCACGAGACTCTAAAAAGAATTGTGAATTTCTATTGACATTTTATATTGAGAAAAATATATGAATTATAGTAGTTCATTTTTCACGAGTTTAAGGTAATAAATAATATAAATATCTACTAACATAATGATATTATTATTTTCAAAATTAATTCACCTTAAATTAATTGTCCAAATAACATTTATAAGTCTAATTGAATGAATTTATGAGAAAATACTATTTCTATAAATCTTTATTTGGATCGAGAGTTTTCAAGGTATGGTAGGGATATGATTATAAGATTAGTTGGTTTGGAGAAAAAAGGTTGGATGTAAGGTAATTTCTTTTCTTTTTTTCCTTTTTTAAGTTGATATAAGGTAAGTTAGTGAGAGTTAATAGAAAAATGTTAAGAAAAACTATCAATTTATAAAGCCCATAATTTAGGTTCACCAGAGGTTTTTAACTATAGGTTTTTATAAAACATTCATTTATCATATTTCATTTTCAAACATAATAATTTTTTCTTATTTTATTATTTTACTCTATTCTACCATACTTTATTAAATTATGGTATTTAATTTATGGTATATTTATATATGGAAAAAGTCGAGTACAAAAAAACGTGCTACGCGTCTGGTTACTTCGATAATTCATTACAAATATTCGATTAATCCTATCCATAACAGGATATTAAATTACAAAATTTCAACGGATCTTGGATTAGGGTTGTAAATGGGTTTTACATAAAATTCGATGGGTATCCAAATAAATATTCAATTATACGTAATCGAATATCACCGGATTTTATTCGAATTCCCTTTAAAATATATATAAATTAAAAATTATAACTTGCATAAAATATATTTATGTATTGATAATTAATATTTTCCACATTAAAAATAATTATAATAAATATTTAAACATTAAAAGAGAAACAACACAAAATAAAAGATTATTATTTTTTAAACGGAAGGGGTTGTCATGATGGGTAGGATTTGCATATTGAAATTTACAACATAACGAGTATCAAATTAAACGGGTATCATTCCAATCGACATTCTAAAAATAATGAATATTTCAAACATGTAAAGATATTTTTGACAGTTAACTATTCTAAAAATATACTATTAATTCCAAAAACACTGCTCACGTCCAACAATGCAAACCATTATCGGTATCCGTTTAATCCTACTTCGTGATGGATTTGGATTGCAAAACTTCAACCCATCACGGATTTGAGTTGTAAACGGGTTGGACATAATACTCGACGGATATCTATTAAATACCCGATTATATGTAAAATCGAGTATTCGTCGGATTTTATTCGAATACTTGATTAAAAATATATATATAAAATTTAAACTTATAAATAGCATAATTTTATAACACATAATTTAAAAAATATTCATAACAAAAATAATGCGTATTTTCCACATGAATTGTTCCACTAATTGATAATAAAAAATCTATTTATTTACAAATCCTAAATTTAGGATGTCGACCTTTTTAATTTGTTAGAAACTATACACATGTGCTAACTGGCCCTTTAGCAACATTAATGGCCGCTGCATGTTGATATATATGGATCTTATTAAAACTTATGTAAAATCATGTCTACATACAAATATACAATTAAAGATACACTTTCAATTTGCAATCAATAGTATTTGACCTAATTAACTACCATTTCACGCATCGACGGATAAATGATGGGATTAGTTCGTGATTATCGGCTGGAGGTATTGAGAATACCTAAAAAATTTAGTATTTGGCAAAATATCTGAAACACATGATCTTCGAATGTAATTAAACCATGTAGGGAAATATGGTGACAACTGACATAAACTAAAAATACTTTTGACAAAAATAAATCTCGAAGTATTAGGAGTAAATCTGACTTTATCCTTTATAATTAGTAAAAGTATATATTTAGATTTTGCATCTCATTCCGATTTTTCAGTTCCATTTAAATTATCTCTTTCAGAAAAAGTGAAAAAAAAATAAACAGTAAATTAACAAACATATTAAAACTCAGTCAAATTAAGAAAAATAATATACTTTAGTAACAAATAAAATTTATTTCTGCATTTCTGAGATTAGATTTTCAGTTCTATTTTAGATGGATTATATACGTTTTTATGCTTATGTAAAACTATGCTACTATATGCAACATGAATTAATTTACCAATTTTGAGTGGAAAAACTAAAATAGAATAACCAACGTGGTACAAACCTTTTACGTTTTCATATGAATCATGATGGTATACTTTTAAGTTGTAATCTAGTTAAATTATTTTATGTGTTCATCTCATTAAGAAAAAGTTTTATTTGACCTTGCATCTCGTTATGAGTAACATTAACATCAAAAAAAAGGAAAAAATATAAATTTTTTTAAAAATATTGTTTACCTAAAGGGAAAATTTGTCAATATCAAAATCACAAATCAATGTTAACACTTCATAATTTAAAGGGGTAGAAATGCAAAGATTATATTTTCGAGGGACTAATTTAACAAATTTTGATTTACCGCATGAAAGTTTTCCTTAACTCC
>JANIEQ010001837.1:0-30829 GCA_024708375.1 Oxalis stricta
GGCCCAACAACGTGAAAAAAATCGCTTAGTGGGCCGTCCATTTATATAGTAAATGCTGTAATAGTCCAGCCTTTGATTTAGTTGTTAATTTCTCCCCTTACACTAATTTCCGGTTTTATTTACACTACGCCTGTTTGGAAACCTCCCATGCAATTGGATTTGCAAGTAATTATACGGTATGTATTCTTTGGTAAGACGGGTGATCATGAGACGTTGTGTAAGTTGCGTGTAATTTGAAAGAGTCATTATACACTTTCAATTCTTAGGGACTTACAGGGTGAGTTCTGTGTAGTTCCACAATTTATTTATTTATTTTCCTTATTAAATTATTTTATATTTAAAATCTAATAGTACAATTATCAATTGTGCAACCAACAAATCGAACAGGACAAAAACCAACAAAAGAAACGAAGAAGGCTATTGCCGAACCTTGAATTTGTGGAGATGTTAGTGATCTTTTGATAAAGGAATAGAAAGTTGAGATCTTTCCAAGTATCTAGAGATAGTGGCCAAAACTTTCTTTCCACTTGAGAAGACAAAAACTATATTTTTAAGGGAGAAGTAAGTTGTCGGAGTTTTGATGTCAAAATAATCAAGAAATAGTTTAGAAAGAAATTATACTTAGATAAAATGAAAGATAAAATTTAACAAGTGATAATGGATTTCAAAGTCTGAATTCATCAACAAAAGACATATTTATAGACAAAATCGGCCCAAGTATGCACTTACACGAAAATATAAAGCTTCCTAGGGGACTCTATTTATGAATGCATAGATAGATAAGAGAAGAGCATAGGAAATTACAAGCTTGACTTAGAAAACATAAAAATGCATATAGAAAAAATAAATTACACCATAGGAAAATGAAATACAAGAGTAAATGATGGAGCGACAAGGAGTAAATGGTTGGGCGGTAGAAATAAATACTATATGTGAATGGAGTAGATATTTGGTAGGAACAAGTGTGAATTAATGTGAATGCAATTGATTCCAAAGAGAGACATGAACTTGCATTCAATTTGGCTCAAGCACTTAAAAATTGTCGAGCTTGAATCTCAGTTGGGTGGCTTCTTGGGTGTCTTCAATACGACATTGATCATGTCTTGAAAATATTTAGGAAATCCAACAAGCTTTGATGATGTCTTGTCTTCAAAAGTTGAGCTTTCCGTTATTTTCTTCAATTGAGTTAGGTGGGGCTATTTTGAACTCTTCTTCTATTAGGACAACACTTTAATGAGCTGAAATTCTTCCTTGGGGGTTGTCTTGAGTTGGCTCGGTCCTTGTGAGTCTTATTGTGAGTCAAATGAGTCTTTGAAAGGAATGTGACTTGGTATGAATTTCATTTCTTTCTTCTTGATGATTATGGTCGAGCGAGTTGAAGGAAACCAAGGATGGTCCTCCATCATTCTCCCATACTTGGAGAGCTTTCTTTGCATAGTCGATAGGATCAAATGGAGTCAAGTCTTGAGGGAAAACGAGGACATTATAATCGAAGCTAATATTGAGCATGAATCTTTCTCCTTCTTTGTCAACGATTGGAAAGGGGCCTTCAACAACTTTGAGGGAACTTGAGAATTCACTTAGCTTTGTTGTTTAGAATTCTGTTCCAATCAATGAAAGTGTAGTCATTCTAAATTTCGAGAGACAACCGTCAATCACTTTAGCTTCCTTGCGAAGCAAGATAGCACTTAATTTCGAGAGGGGACAATAATATTCCATCAATTTCATAGGACTAAAGGAGTTAGTCGTTCCGTCAATTACCTTAGCTTTCTTGCGAGGCAAGTAGGCTTTCATTTCCGAGGAGAGACTATAGCTTTCGCTATCTTTGATCGAAAAGGGACCATCAATTTCCATGGGGAGAGGATCATGTTCGGATGGTAAAAAATAATCAAGAGTAGGAGCGTCAAGACTAAATTTTCCATTAGAAGCATTAAGAAAATAAGTTTCATACCCATAATCCTCTTTCCTTTTTAGGTGACCGACTTCAACATCATAATAAATCGAGAGGTCTATACAAATCTTCATGGGTAGTAGAGGTGGGAGGATCTTCATGTATTTTACCATAGAGGGAGACTTGGGGAGGAAAAGATTAATGCTCTTCTCGTTATTCTTTCCTCTTTTTGGTGGTTTGGAGGGAAGTAGAATGAATTGTGTTTCATCGATATAGAAAGAAATGGTGTTCTCATAACCTTAAGGATAGCCTTGTTGTCATATTTCCAAGGTCAACCAAGGAGAAAATGACAAGAACTCATAGGAAAAACATCACAAAAAACTTCATCTTTATATTGGCGATAAAGAAATGGACGAAACTCCTTTTCCGAACTTGAATGGAGTACTTAAGATCAACCCATGAGAGCTTGTAAGGAGTTGGATGCTCCATGGTGGGAAGTGTTTAGTTTATAAACCATTTCCGTGCTCACAACATTCTCACATGCACCTCCATCTGCAATAAGATTACAAACTTGGCTGAATTGAGCAATTAGTATAGAAGAGAGCATTCCTTTTCCAATCTTGTTCTTCCTCGGCGAATGGGGCTCGAAGATGAGAATCATAAGGACTTTTCCTTCTTCTCACAAACATATTATTCGGAACCTTGAGTATTCTTGTCAATAAAAAGAGAGTCAAGTCTAGCTTGCTACTCGGCTGCAATTTCATAAATTTCTCGCAAAGTGAGAGCTCTTTGATTGGGGGATTGACTTGCTATCGGACCAAAATAATGAAAACGAAACATTTGATTCGAGAGCTAGTATTTTGGGTGTTTGAGCTATTAAGGGGTGTAGTAGTGAATTGGTTAGGGAGGAGGGACTTTAATTTAAATGGGAAAATGGTATTTGAGGAGGATGGTAAGGGAAAGAGGAGGGACTATTTTGGGGACATGGATGGATGGTAGGGTTAGGGGGAGTGTAGGGAGATGTGGGAAACTTTGGTAGAGGTTGTTTGTAAGGGAGGCAAGCTTGGTGTTTTGTTCGGCTTGAAGGGAAAGTTTTTTGGCCTCTCGAAAAGTGTTATAGGGATAATAAGAAATGACACCTTTAATTTTATTTTGAGTCCCTTAACATACCGAGCGGAGGACGATAGCTTCAATCCTCTTCTAAATCTCCCTTGAGCACGAGTTGATCAAATTCAATAGAATAGTCTTCTATAGATTTGTTTCCTTGAGAGAACTACATGATTTGACTAAGAATTTGTTGCTTTGAAAGTTTAATGGCAAGAAAGTGTCTTGCATGAGACCCTTCATTGGACTTATATGTTACGGGGAATCTTCTAAAAATATTATCCCACCAAAAAGAAGCATAACCACATAACTTTATAGCAATGAGAATCACCTTTCTATTTTAATCCATAGGATTATAAAAAAAGATCCTATCCATGATTTGAATCAACTCTTGAAAAAGATCGACATTAATTTTCCCATGGAACTCGAGAATCTCTATCTTCAACCTAGGAGAATCATTGTGAAAGTTATCTCGAGCGGCGGAAAAATGGGGAGGTTTAGTGAAAGGGATTAGGAGGAGGTGGAATGGAGAGAACCGGAGCATCATTCACTACATCGGGATTGGGAAGGTTCGTTGTTTTGAGGGGCTTCATTGTTGTTGACTCCATTTTGTGGTTCATTGATGTGGACATCAAGAGGAACATGAGGAGGGGGAGCTTGAGCATTTAGAAGATTGGTAATAGTATCCAAGACCGTGTTTTTAGCCCTTAAGATATTCATTTACATCTCTAGGTTGCTCATCTTATCGAGGAGAGCTTGAAGTTGAGGACTAGTTTCCGAGATACGGAAACATAGCGGAACCAACCATAGTGACTTGAAAAGCCGAAGTCTTTGGATAAGTAAGGACGGAGGGGCACCCAAGAGAAGTATCCTCTGATATCAAATGATGGTGTAAAGAGTGATGAAAGTCGTGAGTTAAACCAACACCGAGACGAGATAAAGAAAATCAATAAAAGAAACAAGAAAGGCTATGGCGAACCTTGAACTTATTGGAAATGTTAACGATCTTTAGATGCAAAGGACTTAAAAAGATAAGAGCTTTCTAAGTATCTAGAGATAGTGATCGAAACTTTCTTTCCCACATGAGAGAGCGAAAAATATGTTTGTAGGAAATAGGTTGCTAAAGTTTTGATTTCAATGTAATCAAGAAATTTATAGTTTAGAAAGAAACTATACTTAGATAAAACAAAAGATAAAATTTAACAAGTGATATTGGATTTAAAAGTCGAATTTTATTCATCAACAAAATAAAATATTTAAAGGAAAGTTTTGGCTATGGGATTGGCCCAAGTTTGCGCTTCCACAAGAAGATACCCGCACGAAAGAACTTAAATGCGAGACCATGCAATCGTCGGAATCGACGTATAAATGTGTCGACATTTTACGATACGACGCAAAATGCCGAATGCATAAGTGGGTTGGTGTTTTTCTTGTAGGCATGGTGAGCCTACCCAAAATGCTAATGTAGAACCATAGCGACACATAATGTCGACGCATATGTGTGTGTCACCATTTTCGATTTTGTTCAGGCGGGTTTGCATGTCAATGCAATTTGCATTGGTATTTTGGATTGATGTAATTTCAAATTCTGCATCGGCATTATAACGACAGTGTGTTGTTGACGACAGCGATTGACAGTAGTGATATGGGTTGGCCTACCGCGTGTTATGCGTTGGTATTTTGGTTGTCTAAAAAAAAATTAATGCTTCGCTATATTATGTATGTGCGTGTGGTATATATATTTCAAATTATAAATTTATTTTCATCTGCATAATAATAACCATAAATATTACTTCACAAATAATAAAAATCCACCATACATAAAATATTAATTATAATCCATAATAGAAAGTAGAAAATAAAGTCATAAACATATGTGAAATTCAAAAACATAATAGTAGATAGGGGGTCAGAAATACTCAAAGCATCGTCGAATCGAAGGAGGGACATCATCCCTACATGTGTGATCACGTGCTACTCGGATCAGCATGTACACAATCTCGATCAAGCATATCCATCTAGCCATATAGGCAGGCCAACTCCACGCTTTCACGCGCCTCCATCCTACGCAAGCGCTTACCTGCAACGAGCCTCACTTTGTGCGCCTCACGTTGGATGGACGCCGCCTCTTACCTGCGTCATGTAGCTCTTGATCAAGAGGGCCGTTGAGCATCATGTCGGAGGCGTTCTTCCAGCATACCGAAGAAATCAAGATATCGCCCACCACACTTTTTGGACCATGCCCTCCTAATTCTAGTCAACTCCTCGAGAGGGACGGGGGCTAGCTTTTTCCTAAAATATGAAAAAAATTACTATCAAATATCGTAAGCAAATGTGTTAAATAAATTAATAACAACACATGTAAAAGTAAAGAAATAAAGATACATACTAAAAACCCATCCCAGTGATAATAATCCTTGAGCTCATCGGAGACCAAGCTACCGAGGTAAAGTCCATTCCGAGATCAAGTCTCGAAGCTTGAAAATCTCTATGCGATTACGGTAGAACATTGATAGGATGGAAGAAGCCTACACATGATGAAAGTCGAACTTTTTATAAAAATATAAAATATGCATCATAAAATGAAATAAATTAACTAAATAATGGACACCTAAGATCTCACCACATCCACTCTATATAACCTGAACCTTGAGACCCTGATCTCATACGGAGTTACTACTACGATTTTTGATGATTAAGTAGTGGTAGCACACGGCAGTGATGGAGGATCATCCCCTACTAAAAGACACTTTTGGCCATGACTTGAGAAAAATAAAGGGAGCTCTAGATTTCTTGTCAATGAAAGCTATCATGGCGGTTTTTCATGTCTTAGTGTGGCTAAGGAGGATTTAGAGATTGCAAGAAAGAGTGGCTAGGACCGAGAAGTGTCACAGAAAAGGGAATTGAGGACGAAACCGTTTCCAAATTTGATCATGGGCGTTGATTCAAATTAATTGTCAAATTGGTTTGGTTCAATATGGTTTTAATTTTAATCATGTTTAATATTTTGGGCCAAATTTCTTGTTTCTCCTTATTAGAGACTTTTTATTTTTACGAGTTATGAAATTTGATAGCCCTAACTCTTTTCGACTAAGTCACTTAAGAAGCAACTTAACCGAGTTACAACTCAAACCTAATCTGACAATCACTTGTATATATCTCGATTTTATCAAAGTGATTAATCAGATGTACAAATGATCTACTTAAGAATAATCTCAATACAATAAAGATAAACCTATTCTTAAGCTAGATACTAAATCGACAATGGATAAACAATCAGTACTATTAAAACAGTTAAACTACTAAAGAAACAATCCAAGTATTATAACTGTAAAAATAATAGTACTTGCAATACCTAACACAATTTATAACTAATAATCAAATGATAGTTCAGAGTATAATAAACTGTGAAAGATAAACTAGTACTTGGTCAGTAACAACTAGACCAGTACTTACAAATCAACTTACAACTTATAAACAAACTAAATGCGGTATAAAACAAGTGGTAGTTCGGTAGGAACTGAACTAGACTTACAGTGGACTCCTAAGCTCCTGTTGATGCACTTTAGTTGAGTAAGTTGATGATGCCTAAGTCCTTCCTCCGGATGACGATGATGATCGTGACTTAGCGCTCCAAGTGTCGAACTAACTCGATCATACAGATCCTGAGTTAGTGCCCTTCAAGTCGAACCAACTCAGTCTATGGGATACTGAGTTAGTGCCTATCTGATCTGATTCGGTTGAGTTGCTACTGAACCAGAACCTTCAGATCGACTCAGTTAAATGAATCACTGAATCGGACACGTCAGCAACAGTTGTCAATAAGTGAATCTATAGATCTGGTGATCTAAAGATCTAATGGGATCGTTTGTGCTATGAACTGTTTGTGATTAAAGATCTCTCTAAATAAATGTGTTTGTGCTTAGAGACTTTAACCGAATGAATCAGTCTTAACTATTGGAGTTAAACTGATTTAAATAACTGACGTATAAAAGATAAGTCTCTCGAAGACTGGTGTCGAGGTTTGGAGACTTATAAACAAATCAAACAAATAATAATAAGTTAAGCGTGCTGGTTTGATTTAAGTGATGTAACACCTCAACGAGTAGAAACTCGACCAGTTGTTACGATTTGGTGGATACGTTAACAATCCTGAAACAAATAGAGATTTGCTCAGACTTGTAAAACGTGATTAGATGGATAGAACAGTTCTCTCTTAGATTAGATCAAACTGTTGGAGCATATAAACGTTGTTGGATTTTGGCACAATATAGATTAAACAAAAACAAGAATAGTAGAGATTAAACGCGAGAGATTCAATACGAAACAAATAACAACTTTGTTTAAATTTATTCAATTAAAGATATATCGCGGTTCGGCGTTAAATAGCCAACACCTACGTCCGCGGACCAAAGGGCCGGGTAGAAGTTGCTTACAATGGGGAGAGTAATATAACCCGAATTACTCAGATGCGTGTACAAGCCACACGTCAAGACTATTGTTCGTAATTCGATTATCTCCTATGTAAATTCTAGACCTAGGACCGACCTATTCTAGGACCCTACCAATAACGAGCCACGACCGGCTAGTACTCTCGATCTCTACACACCACTCTATGAATCTGGATAATCTATGGCAACAAACTAAAGGGTAGAGTGGAATGGACGTCACTCTATCTTCCTCCTTGTGCTCCGTTTGTGCAAAAACCCTTAGGTGGAAATCCATCTTCTATTTATACTTGCTTGGTGCCTTGATCGTCACTCCTTGACTTGATGAAGAGAATGATACGATTTGATCCGATTCTAATGATTCTCTTCCATTTACTTTCCAGATATAATTTCTTGATTAACAAGGAACTGAATCGATATATTTTATTAACAAAATATACGATTTAGTTTCCTTTTTGATTCTTGCTTCCTGCGAATTGTGTAGATGTATCCTAGCCTTTTGTTCGTCCATGTCACCGATCTTCTTGTGATTTGTTTCTTCAGTACATCGATCGTTGATCCGTCCATGTCATCGATCTTTATTTGACATATTGATCGTTGAATCCTTCATGCCACTGATTTTACAAAAATCGTTATCCTCTACACTAGTATCCTTTGATCATATATTATATAGTTCAACCGATTTTATTTATTAGTCAAAAAGTGACAATCCTTAAATCGTGATTATGCATTCACAATTTATATTATTTTCTTTAACGTTAAAGCAGTTTAGGAGAGATAGAAAGTCTCCACTTCTGTAGGCTGTCCAAATTTGTTTCTTGTTCTTTATAGTTACCGTTTTTTAATCGATGAAATCGGACTTTTGATATTTCGAGAAAATCGGGAAGTGTGAGCTTTTTGTCAAGTTTGTGTGTTCTTTGAAAACACTCCGGTTTCGAGTATTCGTCTGAAAATACACAATGTTGTCGATTAACCTGAAAATCGTCTTGTTATCCATCTATTCTATCATCCAGCCCGGTTGCCCCGGTCCGCCAAAATCATCGTTGCTCTCTCAATATTCATCGATGTAACCTAAATCCCAAACCACATTAAATAGGACAAATTGAGTTACTAAATTCGTTTTTAGTTTGCTCAAATCCGACTTGAAATGCGTATGTTGTCGTCGCTCAAAGTCGACTCTCGTTTTGACTGCCCACAAATAATATGTTTCACATCGAGCAAATTTTGACAAGCTACATATTTCACTCGAAACCATGAATTTCGGTTTTAGGATCAAGAATCAATTTTTTTCGTTCGGTATAGAATGTTGAGGCAAAAGCTATAGAAGGTAAAAGTTTTAAGTTTAAATCGAAACTAGTTTTCTCATTTTTGCTTGTTTGCGGCTTCTCACAGATCAAATTTCGGCCAAAAGTTGGTCACTGATCGCCGTCACGGGGTCTCTCCACGGTAAGATGGTGCATCCTTAGAACATCGAGAGATCATCATCGAGTGTAGTGGCATAATTCTAATAATTGGATGAAGCTACGGGGTGTACACTCTCGAGAGGATGAGATGACACTGCGTCCCCAAGATGTAGCTTATCGACCCGAGATGGTAGATTGACTCGGGCGTGTCATGATTTCCGCGTCTATTTCCATCGGTCGTTCTTTGGTGGATAAGTCCTATTGTCTTAGACCCCCGTCCCCTTGTGCAGCCGACCCTCCACTCTAAAAAGTGAATCATCTAGGTTGAAGAAGTGTGGGACAAGTCTTGGTCTCCTCGTGAAGCGAGCGTACGCCACTCATCGGAGTACAAAATAATAATTATAGATCGTCGAAACAAACAAACATAAGAACTTATGATAACTAAAACATTAAATTAAGAAATAATTAATTTAGAAAAAGTATTAAATTAACAAAGAACTTAAACTATTCGTCTAGATTAAATAATAATATTTGTTACAAAGAACTTAAACATTCATCTAATTCAAATCATTATTGCTCATATATGGTTCATCTTTTGATCTCATCTTCATGCTATTGTATGTATTATCCTCATCCTTGGATTCCTTTTCAACATCATCACCTTCCCAACCCATATCAACATCATCGTCTCCTTCATTTTTTAAAGATGAAGATTCCTCTTCATCATCCACACTCCCCGATAACAATACCATCTGTTCTAGGTTCTTGGAGAGCAATGTCAATAAGAGGTGCGAATTTTAGAGCATTCACGGTTGACCTCGACTTAATCTTACACCATTCGCTAACCAGTGGGATATAGTACGTCTCTTTGTGGGAAAAGGCAAGTAAGTCACCGAGTCGCTTGACTAGCAAGATAAACACATCGAACTCTTTATAGGTTCTCTTAGAATTGACGTCCACTAAATTGTATTTAGGATGAACTATGGTCCCAACATTCGGTGTTTGATCGAACCATTGACAATTGAACATGACGGTCCTCTTTAATGGGCAAAGCCGGATATTCTATCTCAATTATCTCCTTGATATGTTCGTTGAAGTCTTGCTACCACCTTGTGCATAGTTTGCTCCCACTATGCATACACCACTTTTAAGAGTGGATTGAGATACACTTTCAACGTGGACTTTGAACTTGTAGCCATTTATGAAATACGTATCTGTATTTCCAAGCCATCAATATAGGCCACTTTGCCAAGTCCCTCAAGAACTGATTGTCGACATTCCCCGGACGTGTCTACTATCGAAATAACATTAGTAATTTATTTCTAGTGATACGTATATATGTATTTTAAATAAACTTGAGACATTAATAGTCGAAGTTTACATATTCCTCGAACCAATATGCTACATTCGTAGTCATATTTATAGTGATACGTTATGTATTTTTAAATAAACTTAGACATTAATCGTCGAAGCTTACATATTCGGAGAGAAACTACTCTGCTCGGACCACTATTTTCGTTATAGGTTCATCAACTCACAAAGGTTGGGAACATAGAGTCGAAGTACTAGTCGGTCCGACTACGTAGAATAGAAGTCTTAAAATAGATAGTCGACCTAGGTCTAGCTTTATTAGGGAATCGCAATTCTTTGGTACTCGTGAGTAAACAATGTGTGTTTGTCACTAGGTAATTTAGAGGCGTTTTCCCTCTCATTTGTGAGAACTCTTATTTGATTTTAGTACCAGTAGAATAGGTGTTCGTTAACACACCGAACTACCATATAAATAAAAGGCTAATAATAATCGTTTATATACTCCAGCGAGTTCAAACTATAGAGATCAAATCATTAATAAAAATTGTTCTTTCATGATTATGCTTTAGAAATTATGATTGAATCCATATTCGACTCGGGATTGTTTACACGACCCATCACTTATAACAACTAAACGAGTCAATACTCTTCTTAGATCTCCTTATCGGTTATACGAGAGATTTATCTTTTATATGTCGGTTGTATTGAATCATTTTAACTTCGACATAGTTACAATTGATCAAATCACTAATCTCAACTCAAACTCACATCTTTAGTAAAGAGTCGAGCACAAACGGTTTATCACACTTATCGAATCATCATATCATTAGATCATCAAATCTTCGGATACGCAAATTGTTCACGGCATTACTTGGTTCGGTATCAACTCAGCTGAGCGAGTTCATTACCGTTCCATGCTAGAGTCTCGGTTTCCATCATAATGTAGTAGAGAGACTTAGGCATCATAACTTACCCGCACTCAAAAGTATGTTCGGATTGTGATTTGTCTTTGTAAGTGATGGTTTAGTTATTCTTGAGCTATTCCATTATCTTTAAATTGTTAAATTATTAACTATTTAAGTTAGTTCTTGTTTAGTATCCTTTGACCTTGTTCCAATCCATTACTTATTCCATGAGGCCTCGTTTGAAAAACCGGATGAATTTCGACGGATTGCTTATAAAGTCATCGGATGATTACGGATAGGCTATAAACCAATTTGTATCGAGCATTTGGATGTACATGGATCACATAATGGATAAATTTATATTATCCATTGTTGTATTTGGATTGACGGATATTAGCTAACAAATTATGTATATGTTTATAAAAATACCCTTCATATGAGAATTTGTAACACCCCATCCGAAAATCCATCATGCATGCGATCTCGAGAGGGATGTTAAGCGTGCGACTATCTACCTTTGTGCATTATAGATAACCACACACACATATGTAGTGGAACTTAATTAATAAAATATCTTAACTAAAAATATAAAGCATGTCTAATATCATAAACATAGAAAAAACCATAGTTTAAACATAGAGTTAGGTATTCTTAGTCGTATATAGCATGCAGTAAGCCATCGAAAACTAATATGAAACACTTAAAAAAATAAATAAAAATGTCTCCCGATATAATCAACATTAGCTCCCAAAACTTATAAAAAGCAATGTCAAAAATAAAATCTCCTACTACAATGAGTAGATAAATTAAACAACCATTGATTTGGTAGCCATTCAATACATAGAAAACATGTGAACCACATCGTAACCATGTCGGAATAAATTCGAAGCCTAGTACTCGATATGGTGAACAACTACCATGCAAACGAGTTGCGTGTATCACGTTAGCCACTTCATGCACCGAATAATATATAGTGATGGCGGAGCCATTACTTAAAATTTTCAGGGAAGAAGTCGACCTCGATCAATGCCGAGCCAACCGAGTCAATGTCGGGTCAACATTTCAAAGCTATAGGCAGAATGCTTATATTATAGTCTTTCATTGCACATGCATCAACTATAAGGACTTATTAGCTTTATTTTCAAACTATTTGCCACCCTATTTGTTTCGGGTTATTTCAGTTTAGTCCCTAAACTTATATATTTGTGTTATGGAAGGCATGTACTCCTTTATCTATATATATGCTTGTAATAGACATTAATATTTAGACTTTGATTATGATAATTTGACAATTAAATTGATTCTATGTGCATGAGGGGAAACCTTAGGGCTTTGTGCCGAAATTAGGGTTAGGGTTTATCCGAAAAGTCATCTTCTCCCTTTCCTAATTCTAATCCTCCATTAATGTCTTTTGGGTAAAAGCTTTTATCCAATTAGATATTATTTCTTCATATCCTAATCTAATCTAATATCTTCTTACCTTATTCTATTTTTTATCATAAAGTTTAATTAACAATAATTAAACTTTAAACAAAAACCCTTCTCTTCCTTCTCTTTCTTCCCATCGCCACTCCTTCCCCACAACACCACCGACCATGCCACTTCCTCTCGCCACTCTCCAACTCTGACCACCTTGTCCTACCCCTCCGATAATCCTCTCTAACTTCAAGTCTTCCGAAAACTCTCGGTCTCTCTTCGATTTAAGCTTCAACGAGAAGTTTTGAGCTTTCCACCACGAAACGTACACCGTCGCTACTTCCCTACGCTACCGGCGTCGCTCCGTATGCCATTGAGTGTGGGCACCCCCACCGAGACTCCCGTAAGGGGACTCGTAATGGGTGTTGCACGTTTCAATTCAAAACCATTTCATTTTCAATAGAATATATGATATTTAAAACAATAGCGGAAGTCTTAATGGATTAATAGAGCCAATTGTTTTATAATTCATTACAAAATAGAGGAATGAAATCCTAAGCGTCGTATCCAACCTTTCTTCAAGATCTCTCGAGAATCCTAGTGAATGCTCAAATCACCGATCCTCGTGTACAACCAATCAACCTGGGAAAGAAAACAAGTTTTGGAAAACATAAGCTATAAAGCTTAGTGAGTAAAATCCCATTAACAATAGGTTTTCACATATATAAAATATGTTTGAGAAAACCGTATATACATATATAAATATATCAACCCATCCCATCAAATCAAACCATAAACCATTTCCATAAGGAACCATTCGAAGTGAAAATAACAGAACTAAGGCTTTGGTGGCCAAACCTAAGCCGAAGTTCAAACACTCCTCTCGTGAAAACTAAGGGGCCGAAGTGTGCGTATCAACCCTTAGTCGAGGTCTATCCGGATACAAGGGCTTTTTCAAGCCGAGCTCTCTATATCGATACAAATCAATAAGACAACTAGCTTCACCGTCTCATGTCGGTCCATAGGGTTCCATGAGTTTCATATCAATATATCTATACATATATCATTTTCCAAAACCATTCAATCAAAGCCTTTTTCAAGGTTCCCAGTTTTTCATATTTTGACCAAGTCATGCCATGCAAAGAAAACACATTTGCAAAGCATAAATTAAGTTCCCATTTTCATGACATGGTCACAAGCAATCAATCCATTTAGCAATCACTATTGTAAATAAAACTTTACTCACCGTATATCGACTAGTTTAAGCAATCAACGTATGCTCCAATCCAAGTCGTACGTTGTCCTAGTCGTTGCTAATATGATAATTCAATATTCCTGCAATTACGTTATAATTGCTTTAACATTCATTCCAGTACCATACACATATCAAAACATACTAAACTCGGAATCAATCCGGTGATTATCCTATATCGACAAATTTCTCTTTCAAGGGTATTTTCGTCCAAAATATTTACTAAAATTTGTTCAAGTTATTTTTCATTGTCTAGTTACTTTCCTGTATTTAACTTCATCATATAATCCATTTTCTATAATTCCTATATCTCAAATTCAATAGAATCGATAATCTATAACTTAAAACTATCGATTATACTTAACAATTATCGATTCATGTTTTTCTGAGTTATTTAGGCCTGTAACCATTTTTACATCAATCTACATAATTTTAGAAACATTTTTCAATTGGTTTCAGGTCAATATCTATTTTATACAATTCAGGAAAAATCAATCAACTTAAAACTGTCCAGAATTTTCATAATTTTTATACTGACCATAAAATTCTGGAAAAATTATATTCAGATTCTACATAATCTTATTTACATACAGTTAAAATTTCAGATCAAAATAGATTAGTGGTCGATTTACTATAATTTTTCAAAGTTACGAAATTTCTCAGAAAAAGTTTGAGCTTTATACTCGTCGATTTGACTTTCGGTTTCACGACTTTGACAGACGATTTCTCCTTCCACAGATGACGGAAAAAGCTAGAGATTGGTGGCTATGGATTCGTACGAATGTCAGCTTTCCAACGGTAGTGGTGTCCGGTCGTGAGGTGGTCGGACGGAGGCTATGGGCGTCGATTTGTGATCGAGGTCGAGTTTGGAGAAGAGAGAGACGTGGGAGATGAAGATGTTTTCCGTTTCTTTCTTTTGTTTCTTTTCTTTTCATTTCTTTTTTATTTTCCTTTCTTTAATGTCTTTAGTACTTCTCCTACAGATTAGTTAGTCCATGTGTGAATTACCTATGCACACAATACATGACTCATCACCTCTATTATATATTTATTTTTAAAAATTTATTTATTATTCAATTGTTATTATTTCTATTATTATTCTTCTTATATGATCCAATAATTTCAACGCTCAATTTCAATATGTGTAAAATAAATATTTCTTTAGGAATTTTAATAAACATACGTTTATTACGTACATTATAAATACGACATAATCGTATATTCAACTTGTTAATTCGATTATCGTTATACCATATAGTCCAATTTCGGGTCATTACAATCGGGGAATGGTATCGAGCACGGCCTCGCCGTCGTCTTTGGCAGATCTTCCGTGGACCATCGCTCTTTCTCTGTTGCTACTAGCCCCTCGGTCCGTCGTTCGCTCATCTCACGAGCTTGATCTCTACGTCGCTTTCCACTGTCGGAAACCCTTTGGGCCGACAACTACTTTGAGAAGGACTCTCGTCGAGCTTCGAGGGATGGAAGGTTGCGCCGCCACCTCCAACACCGCGAGCGAGAGACCCACGACGACTCCCCTTCGACCTAAGTCTTCTAATCCGCCGTCGAAAGGCCATTGTCGAACTCTTACGATCTTTACGGTCTATCGCCGATACTCGTCCATGGGCTTGAGCTCGCCAATAGCTCCCCTTAGTGGTCAATCCAAGGTCCGAGACTCCCATCCCCATCACCTGGAATTGACAACTTTGAAGAAGAAGATGTGGAAGCTTGAGTGTTTTGCCCTTTGTCAAAGAAAAGAATCTCTTTGACTCATTCTCCGTTGAAGAGCCTCCTTACGGTCCATGTCATATATGGAGAAGAAGAACTCCAACTGCTTCTACATTGTTGGCCTCAACCAACAACAATGAGATTTTCCACTTCGAGCTCTATCTTCGAAACTTGAGAAAGAAGAAGGGTTGTTTGATTTTTGGGCTTCCCATGATTTATGATGAAGAGAACAACTCCGGCTTGCCATCAAATGAAGTATTCTAGAGTTCGAGTTCGAAAGAGGTAAAATGGTGTAGTGATCTTTATTTTATTCTTGATAAGACAAGTTCCCTCTATTTTTGTCATGAATTCGATCAGTTATTGTCTAAGGTCGAAGCTGATTGTGATTTGTGGGATGGAATCGGACGGAGGTTATTGTTGTATGATAGAGTATCTAATTTTATGCTTCATAAATAGATTGTCGTTAATAAGGGTTGTTTTGAGCTGCCTAAACTTGCTATATTTGATCGTTCAAAAGAGTGACTATGTCACTTTGGGTCTTGTTTTATGTGGAAATGCGGTGTTGAACGTGTCGAATTGGTTGCCTGGTGTATGCTCAATTAGTGCACGATCGATGGGCATACCATATTTTTTGTGTGTTTTGGAATGCATAATTTAGTAAAGGGTTGCTTAATGCATGATGGAGCAGAATTGAGATTGATCGTGTATGATATGACATTTTGTGTATTCAAGAGTGAAATTGTGAGTGAAGATATTTTGTATCGTGCTTACTTTTGTTGATCCTCTACTATGGTTGCTACTGAATATGAACAAGCTTCTTGGGAGTCTTGATCTCTGGCCTCTTTTGTTTATATGGAGAAAATGCAGGCATGAGTTGTCTATTGAAATAAATTCCACCGTTTAGTGGAGTATATGAATGTTATTGGTGCAAAGAGATGCTTAAGCTCTTGGTGATCGACTTGTCATTGTCTTCCATGCACCAATATGGAATTAATTACGAAATAAGGATCGAAACATAAAATGTAGACAGAATATGTGATGTTTGTTAAAAGGTAAACAAAAATAGAAAGATCGAGTTTTGAAAACTCGAAGAACGGGAAAGAAAGATAGAGGATCGAGTTTGAAAAACACGAAGTTACTTAATTAATAATTTTTGAAAATCGTGTTTTGAAAACACGTACATGCAACATATTTTTAAATTAAAAATATTATTTCATCTATTTACAAAAATACTTTTAAGTTTTAATAAAAAATCAAAATAGTCCTTTTATTATGAATTTTGTTTTACGCGACCAATTAAACGATTTAAGACAAAAAATACTAATATCTAAAGGCATGATAGAAGTTTATGAAGGTAATATACAACATTTACAAGAACAAATAAGAGCACACCATAGAATGAAAACAATACATTACGCCGATTGGCTTATAATTCAATACGAACATAATAGACAAATATTAAATAATGAATGCAAATATTTACAAACTTTAGAAACTTTAAAAGTACAATTAGAAACCGTATAATGTCTATAACGACTGATGTGTCAAAAATAAAAGAAGATTTAAAAGACATTAAAAAAGAATTATATGAAAAACTAAATAATCTAGAAAATATGATTATTGAAAATCAAAAAACTATTGAAGGATCATTTTCTATAATGAATGAATATATAAATCAACAAAAATCAAAAGACATACATCAAGAAATAAATGATTCAAAAAATTGTCTTAAAAATCTTCAAGATCTATTAGAAAATCAAAATGAAAAAATTTTCAAGAGGGGGAGATATTATAGAAAAATTAAATGAAGAATTATACAAATTTGAAAAATTAAATTCTGAAAAAGGAAAATCTATAATCCAATACCCAAATATTCAACAAGAAATTATTATTACAAAACCTAAAAGAATAGTCACTCTAGAATTACCTCGTAGAATTGTATAATGGAATCGGAAAATATATCCGACCAAATATCGAAGTTAGGCAACTTTTATCTCAATTAAAAATTATTGAAGAAGAAAAAGAAACTTATGAACATAAAAATTATAACATAGATGATAATAAAGAAGAAGTAGTATATGGGTATGAATTAGAAGATGATTCACCATTTAGAATGAAATTAGAAGAAATCTCAGATTCAACTTCGAGTCATAAAAGGAGAAGAGAATTTTATCATAATGATTATATGAATGAAAAAGGTTATACTAGACAAAATGATAAATGGAAAAAATTCTCCGACGAATATACACCATCAATTAAAACTAATATAGATATCCTAAATCTAGACTGTGTTCAGAATAAAGAAGAAGTCTTAACTCTTTGGATGAATAATACAAGATTATTAATTCAATTAGAAAAAATATTTCAAGATTTTAATCCTAATCTAGTTTGGACTTTTGTTACTTATAAAGTAACAGGATCCGTAAAAAACTATTTACAAACTTTACCACAAGCACAAATAGAAATTTTACTAAAAGATAAAACAACAAATTCAGAAGTTTTCTTCACATTAGTAGATACCATAAATAGAGAATTCTTAGGAAAAGATGACGTAGATAAGAAAAAAGCAATCGAAGCTCGAAGCAGAAAAAGCTTTATGGCATCTTAATAATATACAAATTTGTAATATGTGTGATATAGAATCCTATACATGTGAATTTCAAAAATACTATTATAAATTACCTGCAGAATCTAGAGAAGCACATAAAGAAACATATTTAAATAAATTACCATGGCCACTAAGTAAAACTATAAAAGATATATATATGATGAAGTAGCAAATAATAGAATAGCTCATACATTAGGAGGAGCCATAGAAATAACTCAAAATTATATAGCTGAACAATGTTTACAACGATCTATAAAAAACCAACTTAAACATCCTACTGGACAACTATGTTGTAAAAATAATCCTAGAATACCCGGTAATTATGGATGTAACAAAGAAAAAAGAAAATTTATAAAGAAATATAGATGGAAGAAATTCCCGAGAAATAAATATAAAAAATACAACTATAGAAAAAATAACTTTAGAAAATGAAAGTTTTTTAAAAGAAAATTACCATATAAAAAGAAAAATATTGTCCTGAAAATAAGAAAACATGTAGATGTTGGTTATGTAATGAAGAAGGTCATTATGCAAATAAATGTCCTAATAAAAAGAAAACTGAAAATAAAGAAAAACTAAAAATATTAAATATAGCAATAGAAAAAGATCTAGAACCAATAGAAGATTCAGATTCTGAAATAGAAGAAATATATGAATTAGTATCTAATAGTAGTCAATCTTATGATTCGGAAGAAGATTATTCATCTTCAAATGAATAAACCTAATCCAAATTGTACATTCATAGAAATAAAATACAAAGAAAAGTCTTATGATGCATATATAGATACATGAGCAACTTTGTGTTTTGCTTCGACTAGAATTCCATTTCAATGGAATAAATTACAAAAACCACTAGTAATATCAATTGCAGATGGAAGCAAACATCTTATATGGAAAGCATCATTTTTTAATAAAATAAAAATAAGAAATTATATATTTATAGTACCATCAATATATCAACAAGAATCAGGATTACCTATAATAATAGGAAATAATTTTCTAAAATTATATCAACCATTTTGTCAATACTTGCATCATATAGAACTAACCGCACCATCTTATAAAAATCAAAAAAGTATTGTTATAAAAATACCAATATTAGTAAGATTAAATAAATTACAAATTACTCAAAAACTTAAAGTTATAAATGAAAGATTAGGTATACCTATAGAATTACAAAAAGAAGTAGAAAAATTATTAGAAGATGTATGTAGTGATAATCCATTAGATCAAAATAAAAATAATAACCAAGAACTAATAGAAATAAAATTAAAAGATCCTAATCAAGAAGTAAATGTAGAAAATAAAATCCCATATTCAAAAATTGATGTAGAAGAATTTACAAAAGAATGTGTTGAACTTCTAGAAAGAGGAATATTAGAAGAATCTACTAGTAGGCATGTTGCACCCGCATTTTATGTAGAAAATCATAATGAAATAAAACGAGGAAAAAGAAGAATGGTAATTAATTATACAAAAATGAATGAAGCAACAATAGGAGATGCTTACAAATTACCTAGAAAAGATTATATACTTCAAAAAATTAGAGGAAGTCATTGGTTTAGCACTTTAGACGCTAAATCAGGATTTTGGCAATTAAGATTACATGATAACACTAAACCATTAACAGCTTTTACATGTCCTCCCCATAAACATTATCAATGGACAATATTACCATTTGGATTAAAACAAGCACCAGGAATTTATCAAAGATTCATGGATAAAAACTTAAAAGGATTAGAAGAATTTTGTTTAGTATATATAGATGATATATTGATCTATACAAATAATACATTAGAAGATCATTACCAAAAATTAAAAATAGTCTTAGAAAAAGTAAAAGAAAAAGGACTAGTTTTAAGTAAAAAGAAAGCAATAATTGCTAAAAACGAAATAGACTACCTAGAAGGAATAATAGCCATACAAAACTAAATATATCTTAAATGGAAGATATATAGCAGGAATGCTAAGAGAAACCTCAAGAATAGGCGGAAATAGTCATCGCTTCATCAACTACAAATCGGAGAATATAATTATCTTTTCAAAATTCAGCAAAAAGATAATCGATGAAGGAATAATAGCCATACAAAACTTTGAAGAACCATTCAATAATTTCTCCGGTCCACTAGAGAAATTGCCACAAAAAATAAGAGAAGTAATATGCATGCTCTTTATGAGCAATGAAGACAAAAATCAACAGGAACTACAAGCACAATAATGGAAGAAGATGAAGATAAGAAATTTCCACCACTCAACAAAAAGAGAATCCAATGCCATCCACTAGCTAAGCAAGATGTAGACACCATTGTCTTCTTGCAATAAGTGTGTATATAACGTAAGCCCGATGTAAATTTCTAAGGGCATCAATAATGTAACAAATAATGTAATATCTAGGGGTATTAAGTGGAATATAGTCCACTTATTATGTGTATAAATATGTACCCTCCGGTTCACTTAGAACTCGAGTTTTTAGAGTGAAATAAAATTCTCTTTGTTTGTTTGATAACAAACCAACGTTTTGATTTTCCGTTTATAGGAAGTCTGTTTTACTAAGCAAATACTCAAAAATCAGTTAAAAATATTATAATACCAAACACTTAAACATCAAGCAATCTATCATCAAGGAATCAAGAAGATCACCAGCAAAAACATTCATAAAGCGAAAGATTCAGGTATGGATTCGCCAACTAATACACTTGATTTATCTTTAATAGAAAATTCTAGTACTACAGAATTATTTGCTTTACAAAATGAAACTAATCAAAAAATAACTCAATTAGAAGAAATAATTTCTGATTACAAATAGAAAGTAGATATAAGAAGAGTTAAAGAGATAGAAATAATATTCGAAGAATATTACCTTTTGATCTAGCAAAAGAAATAGCAACTAGATATGAAACATATCTATTTTCATTAATAATTAGTTCAAATGAGAAAATAAGAGACAATATGGATATATTAATCCATATTGAAATACAATTAGAGTATCTTTACGAAACTAATATGTATTATGATATTGAAGAAGATAATAATGCAGATTGGTCGAGACCAATCTATTTAGATTATATTAAGCATCTGTACTCCTATGTCATTAATAAAAATCTATTTTAAAATTAAAATTCTTTCTATTAGCTAATTATTTAAAATTCTAATCCGCGTTATAAAATTCTGGTATCGAAGCTAGTAGAGAAAAATGAGTTATATTAATAATATAACACAAGGAATATATTTAATGAACTTAAGAAAAAATAGTCCAGATCTAATTAGTCTAATAAATCATTGCGAAGATAATATAGATAAGTGTCATAACGACCTTAGAATTATTATGGAATTAGATAATGAAAATAATGGAAACATTAGAGTTTTAAACGATTCTACGATTAGAACTATCACATAAAATTGACCTCTACTGCGTTATGCTAGAACAACTTAGACTTTATAATAGATAAAAATGGAAAAAGAAATAGCTTCGACATCATCATCAATTAATACTATAGACTATTTAGATCTACAAGAAGAAAAATGTACCTTCAAAAGAGATATCTTAGTTAACAAAAATATAATCAAGAGAATTAAAAAAGAAGAATTAAATCTAAAAGAAGGACAAGATATAAAAAATTCATTAAGAAATCTTCTAAGTAGAAAAAATATACTTTATTTTGGAAAAATTACTGCTGAATATCCAATAGAAATTTCAACTACAACTGGAGAAACAAGTATACCTATTATAAATGGTAGTGAAATCAAAGAAAAAATTGATAAGCTAAATATAAAACAAGAAGAAAAAGATAAAATAGGTTATATTCATATATCAACTGTTCAGATCTTAATAAAATCAACATTCATGGAAGGAATAAATTCACCAATAAGATTAGCAATTTGTGATGATAGAATTCAAGATCCACGAGATAGAATAATAGGAATAGTAAATGGAAATTTAGCATATACAAAACTAAAATTTAATGTATCACTACAATTAGGAATACCCTTATGTACAAAAAATTTAGATAGATCATTAATAATAGCATATAAATTTTACAGAGATAATTTAATGGCAAAAGAAGACTATCCATTCACAATAACTTATGAAATAGGATATGCCTTATCAAATAGTCACCATAGTATACAATTTAAAGATAAAGATAAAATTTATTTAGAAGATCTATTTGGAGTCACAACAAAAGTAGGAACAATAAAAACAACACCAATAAGTTCAGTACCTAGAATAGATAATTCAATAATAAAAGAACGAATATTTTGTAGGCCAAGTATGAAATTAATTAGAGATAATACTAAATACATAACAGAAGAGGAATCATCGTCCTCTAAAAATAATGATATACAAAAAGAATTATCAAAATTAAATAATCATCTATTAACAATAGAATCTAAATTAGAAAAAATATTATAAGGACTAAACTTTAAATTTATAAAATTTATAAGGACTAAGATATATTAATAAATAAAAACAAAAAAGAAAAAAGACAAGATGGGTCCCATTGTAAGAAGGAAAAGCATAATCGAGTTTCTAAAACTCGATATCCCCATTTTAATGTTCACCTTTTATTTTCAAACCACCTGACTATAGTTCACCCCTATAATATGTGATTTTGGTCTCCGTCTAATTGGTCATCAGTTTGTTTGAGTTGCGCGGTTCGTCATCAGTTTTGAGTATAAGCTATTGTTATATGATGTCCGTAATTTACTCCTCAATGAATTGAAGCTAGGGGCCTGAATTGATTCGTGGCACGTCCGATTTGAACTCAATTTTGTGTACTTGCTTTTTATTTCGAGCCTCGTAATTAATGTGATGATTGATATGCATTCCACCTATTCCGAGTATGATGTCATAAATTATTCGATTTATAATGCTCATGATGTGATTCTTAAAGTATCCGATATTAGAAGTGGTAGTAATGTGTGGAGTGCCATTGGATCAAGGCTCTTATTGTATGATATGAAGTGCGAAGATGTGATTGAAGCCCCATGCTTGGAAGGGAAAGATTATTATGATGGTTCGTTGTGTTGTAGGCTATGTCGGTAGATTATATAGAACTAAACCAGGTGTGTTGGGTTAAAATTGTTGCTATACACTCGCTTTCTCGAGACCGTGATTTGTTTCATTGTTTGGTATTTGAGGCTTCCTCTGACGGCGTACCGTCACGACGCCGGTCTGAGGAGAGCGACGGCCAATCGCTTTCATCGAGGAAATCGAAGGATTTCGTCATACTATGCTATTTTCGTGTTTCAATCGAGAGAAAGGGGGATTTTGGGGGGTCTAAATAATCGAATGAGAGTGAAAGGAACGACGGCATTGATGGGGATGGCCCGAAGTTGGAGTTGTTCATGGCGGGAGGAACGAGAGAGAAAGAGCTACCGAGAGAATGAAAGGGACGATTTTATGAAGAAAGAAAAGAGTATTTTTGTGTGAAATTAAGTTTTAATTAGATTAATTAAAACTTTGGATAGAAATTTAGAATAAGATGAGAAGAGAAAGAATATCCAACGGATAAAAGCTTTACCCTAATAGAAATTAATGGTGAAAATAGTTAGATCGGAAGAAGATGAAGATAGAGGAGTTTTTATATAAACCCAATTCAATGTCTTGGTCACATTAAACCTTAATGAGAAACACTCATCAATTTGTACATAAAACATATTTTTAATTCATCAAAATCTGTATAATAATATCTAATACAAATCTAAATATAGTGGTAAAAAGGACAAGTCCTCTTTGGAAATACGAATAGAACTTAAGGATTAAAATAAAAGTAAACGGGAACCAAGACGAAGACATAGTTTGGGCGAGTTAAGCTTTCGATCATTGAAGTCTTCAAAGAGTTGTGCGTCCAAAGCGCATAACTTGAAATGAAGGCTCGGCATTGATCATGATCCCATCGTTGACTTTGACTGATGTTGGCTTTGACTATGAATTTGTTGACCAAGTTTGACCAGCCTTTTTCCATACATAACAAAGCATCCGATTTGAAACATACCCTCGATGAATGGACTTTTCCCAAGATATTTCCAAGATAAACGAGAAATTCAGGCAGCCTAGACTTTTTATTCGATCACGATCAACAAATTGAAAACGCGACCAAGGTGCTCCGCTAGGACTCGCCACCATTCTCCCCTTTTTTGGAGAAAACTCATTTCCACATTGAAATGAATTCAGTAAACCAGTAGGCAATCCCATGTTGAACAATAAAATGTCAATACGATAACCAAATGGCAATTCGGAGGAGTCATTACCGTAGAGTCCACTTCTAACATAGTGCAAGCTACCATCATACCTTAACTTGTCAATGATAGGATCCAGTTCATAAAGGTACACACAACAACAAGTTTTGTGAACTATTAAGGCGAGGGGTGCATTATCGAGTGTCCATAGCAAGCTGCCATAAGATCTTCCTGTTGGATTAGTATTTTTAGAAGCCTTGTTGTCGTTCCCTTCACAACAGTCTAACAATTTATGCCTGAATTTCCAACACAACAGAGACAAATTCAGGCAGTCCTCGATTCCAACCGACACGGTGTAAAGGACACTCTCGTATTCTGCCCATTTTGTTCCAAGACTTGCTTGTTTGCAGAAGGACAAGGAATATAGCTCAACGATTCAGATTTCAATATTAAGAAATCACAAGCAGCAAGCAAATATAATCCATACTTCTTAAGTTTACTATCGTAGCGATTAAACGGGGCATCCATAGCAGCAGCAATTATATTGAAAGAAAACATGTTGACAAGATTCGACGGCTGCAAATTCACCTCGAGCATATGAAATATGATCATATATTCGACTTTAACTCCTCTAAGATTACTATAGTAATTACTGGCATCAATGACCCAGCTCATACAAAGGCCCAATGTCACTATATATCTTCCAGTAATAACCAAAGTATCGTTGTCAATTAAATGCCATCCAAGGGAGAGTCTGGACAAGGAGCAGAGGAGTGCAATTTACCTCCGTATGGTTTGGTACAAGAAAAATCACAGGAGGAATATTTCAGCCTGATATACTTGCAAAAAGCCTTGAAAAATCCCCATTGTCTTAAGCTGTGGAATTTGAAGTTTCCAGTGTTGAGTGGTACTTGAGTTTCTTCATAGAAACACTTAAGAATGAAATCTGACAGCAAACATATTGCCACTTTGACAAGCCCAGGAATTGCAAGCTCATTGACGAGACACAAGATTTTTATCATAGAACAGCAGGATTATACCAATGCCTCTCACTCTAAATACTGTTGGTAGCAAATTCAAGAATTCCAGGACTAATTTTTGAAATTAAATGACTCCTCACCAAATCAGAGGCACAAAACAAGGCCATACCTTCACATGAAGTTTTCTCAGTTCGTATAAACCCGTATCATGCCCAGAATTTTACTCGGTGGGGGTTCATAGTCGAATCATCATGAATGCTACACAACTTTCGGGTCACACAAAAAGAGGATTTCACCAGTATAGAAGCAGAATCATTCCAACATCAACAAAGTACAAAACAATGAATTCAGAGGATTTTCTTCACGAGTCTTAGAGGTCGTACGAAAGTTAGCGGTCGTGCTGACAGTCCCGAGCTTCGCACCGATCAGCCCTACAGGTTCGACACGCTTTATTCCCACCATATTTGACCCTACATGCTATGACGTATCATGGTAACATATCACTCTTGTTGCCTCGAGTTAAGCATTAGAAATTGTGAGAGTTTTCTAACAATTGATGCATTTTATGCTGTTGTTTTCTACATGAATTTTTGGAATTTGTGTATAGTTGCCATTGTTGTGATCATCCTTGGGAAACCTATTGTTGCATTGGGCATGATCATGGGAGTGAGCTTTCTATTACATAGAAAACTCTTCAAAGAAGGGGAGGATGATGGCGGAATCCATAAGGGTCAACTTTCTTGGAAAGTCGACTTCGAGGGAACCATGGTCAATATCGGAAATATATAATTCAAAAGGCCTCGGCTCGGGATTCTTTGGTTTCTAAGAAGGCTGACTTCATCGAGAAGTGATTTGGACTTGTAAGATAGCATGGAAGATTAAGCTAAGGACGTCCACAATGAAGGCGTAAACGTTGGAGGACCAAACCGTCAATTCGCTTAAAGTTGCAAATCAGCCTCACAAGCCGCTATTTTCGTTTTAGTATAATTTAAATTATATGATTATGTTTAGTCCTTACATTATCTTCGTGTACTAAAGAGGGCATGTCATCTTCTATCTATATGTATGTCATGTAATGAACATTAATAGTTAGATTTGAATATTGAAAATGAATTGAAATTGCCGTTATGCAATTTTGAGTGTATTACTATTAGGGTCTTTGGACTTCTTATGTAATCTAATTTCCTTCCTCCCTTAATGTTCGTTGGACAAAGCTTTTATCCAATGGATATTCGTCCACCAAAAATTAACATTTAATTAAAACTTAATTTCTACACAAAAAATCTTATTCTTCTTTCACCTCACTTCTCGTCATCTCTCTCTCGACAAACACTCTTCCACCGCCACTCTCAACCTCCGGCCACCCTCTTTCCCCTCGCCACCGCCGCTCTTCGATGCACCAAACCCTAGCCACACTTTACTAAACCCAAAACCCCTCTTTTTCCCATCGATAGAACCCTAGAATGGTCGGAACTTCCGATTTCTCCAACAACGGCGGACTCGCCCGTCGCTCGTCCCATCACAGCACCCGCGGCCTTACGCCATCATCCTCGATTATCATTCATACCAACTTATAAGATACAGCCACATCTCTAACAAGGCCACTCTAGCAAACTAAAGGACTTTAGAGGTCACAGGTGCCCAAAGAATATCTCCTTCCGCAAACTCACCTATATAACGAATTGTGAAGATTAATTTGGAAGGGTTACGACTAATCAAAACCGTGGATCCTAATGAAATCTTGCTATTATTGTTCTGAATCTCTCAAAGTCAACCCAACAACATCACCGACATCTCAAGACCTGGTGGTATCCATTTCCTATGCCCTCATATTTGGATTCATTCATTGTTGTGTTTGTCTTGTGGAGCATTTTGTTAGGAGTTAGTTCCGGATTCATTGACTTTACTATGGTGGATATATCATTACTATGTTGGAAGTTTAGGAAAAGGTCAAGCAAATTTGTCGTTATATCATCACGTTGTGAGTCCAAAATTATGGTAATGAGTATCCCGCTTGTTTGTTCATCCGAACCCATTGACCGTGTTGAGCCTGTACGTGGACGAGAGTTTTCTAAATTAAAAAAATTTCTCAAAGAAGGGGAGGATGATGGCGGAACCATTACACCAACTTTCTAGGAAGAAGTCGACCTCGGGTAATGTCGAGCCAACCGAGTCCATGTCGGGTCAACATTTAAAAGCTGGAGAGGCGGAATGCTTCTATTATAGTCTTTCATTGTACATGTGTCAACTATAAGGACTTATTAGCTTTATCTCCAAACTGTTTGCCACCTCATATGTTTCAGTGTTATTTCAGTTTTAGTCCCTAAACATATATATTTGTGTTACGGAAGGCATGTTCCTTTATCTATATATATGTTTGTAATTAGACATTAATATTTAGACTTGATTGATTATGATACTTTGACAATTAAATTGATGCTATGTGCATGAGGGGAAACCCTAGGGTTTTGTACCGAAATTGGGTTAGGATTTATCCGAAAACTCATCTTCTCCCTTTCCTAATTCTAATCCTCCATTAATATTTTTTGGGTAAAGCTTTTATCCAATTAGATATTATGTCTTCCTATCCTAATCTAATCTTTTCTGACCTTATTCTTATAGTAGAAACTCTTTAAATTAATATTCGGTAAATTAATAAACTCTCTAAAATAATAAATTTGTCCGGTCCCGACTTCGGCCAATGTAAAAAATTGAAAAACTCGATAAAATAATAAGATAATAATTTTTCGGGAGATCCCTTTATAATTTTTGGTCCCAAGAAAATCATAAATTAATAATTCATAGAAACCGAAAAAAATATATTACACTCTATTGAAATATGATTCAATAGTTGTCTGTTTTCCTTTAAAGTTCAAGTCTATTTGGAGCTATTGCCACCAAGTAAGAATACTAATACATCTATCGAGTCTCAAGGTTCGCTACAACGTAATTTTAAGAGGCATAGACTAATTTGTCTTTTTACTTTGGTATGTACGAGTATAATTACTTAGTTTATACGGAAATATGAATTACGTTGAATCGGTTAAAAACTCTTTAAATTAATAATTATTAATTTATCGATAAATTAATAACTCTCTAAATTAATAAATTTTTCCGATCCCTATATTATTAATTTATAGAGTTTTAACTTCTTATCATAAAGTTTAATAAACATTAATTAAACTATAAACAAAAGCCCTTCTCTTCCTTCTCGTCGCCACTCCTTCCCATAACACCATCGACCATGCCACTTCCTCCGCCACTCTCCCAATTCCGACCACCCCTGTCCTGCCCTCCGATATTTCTCTCCAACTTCAAATCTTCCGAAAAATCTCCGTCTCTCTTGATTTAAGCTTCAACAGTGAAGCTTTTCGAGCTTTCCACCACAAATGACCACCGTCCGCCTTCCTACTACTACCGGCGTCGCTCTTTACGCCCCTCGTATAGATACGTGGTCCAATTCCCCAGTGGGTTATACTCGTGGACTGGTTGGCTAATTTGCGCAAATACGCCTAATGTCTATCGAAGCTCACTGCCTTAGAGCACCCTGGGAGCGGTGTGACCATGTATTCATGGAGATCATTATCGTGGATTCGATTAAAACCGAAAGTTCATATTAAATTATTTGGTTAATATTCCGTAACTTTATTTTTTTCTTGAAATCAATTTCATGTTTTGCTTTTATTTCAAAACAACTTGTAAAGAAAGTACTTAAAAGCATTTATCGTAAAACCATAACTACTATAATAAAATACGGTATTTCCTGGCAAATAGACCAACAATAATTGAATAATCCACTCAAGATTACGTAGCAAACCAATTAGCTTAATCCTCCTTCGGGTCACCAAGCTATGCCGTATTTCTCCTAAATTGACATGATGACGTCAATTATAAACATTATATATAAATATATCTCATATGACATGCATGCTTTGTGTAATGATATGCATGTTGGGCCATTTCGGCCATATTGTCATGACACCCTTAGTGGACTTTAGGTTCATGACCCATTAACTTATTTGACCTATATATAAATATGTACTTATAAATAGAAAAGTCCAATTGTAGTAAAGAAGAAGCAAAACCCTACCTTTATGCTAAAGATTTTCTAAGTGAGCTCACAACAAAAAAGGAGAAATACCTTTTATCTTTTTTCCTTTATTCAGGTGTTCATCTATCGTCAAAAGGTTCGTTAAGAGGATTTTTTTACTGTTAATTTGGTGGACATATAGATGGTGAATCTCTAGGTATTCCTTAATATATATCTACAGTTTATGTATACGACTATGTAGTATTCCGGTACGTACACAAACGTGTCGTAACCCAAATTACATGTTTAATGATCCTATTAGAATTTCACAATCAATATATACTAATGTACATTTGTTATATACATGTTTTGGGTCTATAAAACCCTTCATTGGGATATCAGATCGTGGTTATAAAACGGTCTTGTCTTATCAAAAAAATTTGTCGAAAAATTCGGATTTATACTATATACGTTGTTTATTACGGAATTCTGTGTATTTTTTGGAATCACATGATTTTATATTGATTGTTTAGGTGTGTATGGTATATGGTTGCACGCGTTTCGACGAGACGAATGCAACGCCACTGGCCCCGTCGCGATCGGAGATCGTTTGTCAGCGAGTAGGGCTAAATACTCCACAGTTTTTCAAAAATATAGACCCGATCTGTTTTTGGTATTTAAAACAGCATAGTTGATTTTAAAATAGAAAATTGAATCGAACTAGGACAGTCTAACATCGGGTCCGACCACGGAGGATGGCATGTGCATCTCACGCGCCCCGGCTGCGATTGGTTGTGACCCGACCACGTGGAGACCCGCTGCGATTGTCGAATTTTTTTATCGCTGAACATTTCTGAAAAATTCACGATCGATTGCTTACGATATTCTGGATGCAATGGTAAACAGTTTTTTCATCAGAACTCTAAAAAGTAATTTTAAATTTTTTTTTGAAACATGTTTATCTTTGTGATAGATATTATTTTAAAATTGTAAGCTGTTTGAGATAACAAATAATTCCCTTAGATTGTTTCAATTTAAATAAAATAAAATAATGATATTAGATAATAATAATAATAACAATTCAGATTTAATAATTTAATTAATATTAAATTATATTATATTATATTATATTAGTTTTAATTAATTAATTAATTATTATTTAATCAAATTTTATTTATTTGATTATTTTAGCTAATTAATTTATTATTAATAATTCTTTTTTCTTTTTTATTACAGAAAAAGGTTTGATAGTTTTTATTTTATCGTCAAATGACAATTATACGAACACTTAGCGAAAAAAAACAAGAGATTATGAAGAAGTCAATATGACTAGACAATTTTCTACGCTTCGGGCATTGTATGCTATACAATGGATAAGCAATTCATTAGGGGATAATCTGAAAAGACTAAACGAGGCTTTGGAGAAAGTGTTAAGTAACTTATACTTGCCGGACAAAGAATTCCGACTTAGAAGCCAGAGGATCCTACCTTAACTCTTGAGAGAAATTTTACGACACTACGAATCGCGAGTTTCGGGGAGCCAATTCAATATAAGGATTTTCTCAAACGGTTCATA
>JANIEQ010001838.1:0-15304 GCA_024708375.1 Oxalis stricta
TTCACTTGTTTGTCAAACACTTTCCTGCTCACCGGCCTTCCTGGGCTTAATTTAACCACAACATGCTCAATGTGGTAGTCTGATGGTATAAAGTTTCTTCCTCCTCGGCTTATATCAATTAAAAGTTACCTTTAACATCAAGTCTTCTTCGAGCATTAATAATCACTTCAACGATCGTGGACAGGCGTTCCAAAAAGCCCAGTGAAGGGGTCCCCTACATGGGCCTCTCTCAAATTAAGGATTATTTCGGCTTATCTGGAGGGTAAATAGCCTCTTTCTTTCTCTTTTTTGGAGTTTCTTTCAAAATGGATGATATAGTATATTCTTGTCTGGCAGATATATTTATTGAACACAATTGATCACTTTTATAATGGGTCTTCTTGATCTCTCTTCTTAAAGTACATATATGTCTTTTCCTCTTCATTTAATGTGAGTTTCTGCTCCTCTTACCATAACATGACTTTTGATTTGTATTTTGATGAAGCATAATGGAAGGAAGAGGCATTGTTGAAAATATTTGCAAGTTTTCTCTGAACCGTGACCACGAATTAGTGCGAGCACAGCACACTGCAAATCACAGACTCAGCCAAACGGAATTGAGTATTGAAACCTGTGAACACGGGATGAGGAACACGGACAACTGGAATTACAGCTCGGAAAACGAACACAGCTTTTGTGCATAGTGTTGGCTTGCTACTGAAGAAATAGTTGTTGCTCTGTTTTTTTGTCATTCCAGGAAATACTTCATACTGCAAAATGGTCTTCCCAAGCATCTGTTGTCGAGTTTTGGTGCTCCATCTATCCATCTTTGACTCACAAATTTCTCAGCTTCTCACAGGACTTTAATCGAACACTTTGTATGCATAATAAGAAAACTCAGAAAAATAGTCACTTTGAAGCTTTATCATCCACACTTAGATTGTCTCTAAGTGACACAATAACCAACAAGTCATACATTCGAACACCAAAACAAACAGATGTTTACTTGCTTAGAAAACATGGTACCTTGGTTATGAAGAAAACCATGAATGCAATTTCAGCCTTAAAAACAACGACCAGAGAAGCTTTACCTTTTGAGTTCTGGAATTTGGTTTGAACAGAAGTGAGGATAAGGAATGTGAGAGGGTTTAGTGATTTGGTTTTGATAATAAACGATGAGATTTGATAGAAAATGAAAAGATTAAACTAAAAACTAGCTAACAACTACTTTATTGAACTAAGACAAAAGATAAAAACGTGAATGCTTCAAGAGACTACATCTTTTCTAAACTTAAGAACCCAGAATTTTTTCATTGATTGAACATATTACAAAGAAGAGGCTTTATAGCCAAAACACTAAAAATCTCACTTTTACATCAACCAATCACATAATTTTTCATTGTATTTCATTTAACAGCTGATAAAATCTCTTCCTTGAGCTCCACTCATTCAATCACAGTCGTTCATCACGATTTCCAGAAAATTTGCAGCATTTTTGACAGTTTAGTCCCTGCGAAACTGCAGGTTTGCAGTTTGGTCCTCATATTTTTCTTTCCAAAAAAACAGAGCTTCAACCATTATCGTTTCTTTCTTTAATCGCAAAAATATCCAAACCAACAATATTCTCCGCAAGTTGTCTGTTCGGGACCCAAACATCAGAAATGCTATGTCTCTCTTCCCTCCTGTTTATCTTTTTCATGGTACCGGAGTTATTCCATTCCAGCAGAAGCAAGGTCGGTCTGTCTGCAAATTCATCCTTAATATAAATTACACACACACACACACACACATATTTATATCGCACAGATTTGTTTCTTCAGAGTTAGGTCCATTTTTGTTTTACTTTGTTGATGGTGGAAAGAATGAGAAACCCTGAGTTGTTGTTCTCAAAGAAGTAGATTGCTTCCATCCATTAGGTAGTATGAAGCATTATCTTATATCTACTTGAAACTCGATGGTTCTCACTTAAACTTTTCTGTAATCTTGGACAAAAACCACCCATAGAAATCACAATTACTTGATCTTCAAGGTAATTTATGAAAAATAATTGGTGGGTTTGATTTTAATTATGGGTTAATTTGTAGGATCCAATGAGAGGAAACACATATGAGATGTTTGATGATTTAGTTGCCATCATTCATAGAGGGCAACGGAGGCTCTTGCCGAGATGCAGTGGCTCCCTCCGCATAGACGCCTTGGTGCCTGAATGCATGTTGAAACTTGCCGGAAAAGTTAGCCCTTTCTAACTAATAAATCGAATTATTTTATCCCCCAAAACGATTATTTTTGTGCAACTTCCTATATAAACCAGAAGGCAAATCAATTATTGAAAATTTCATTCCTTTTTCCTTAAATTTCCTTAAATCAATTAGTTGAAGCTTCAAGGCTGATTTTTATATAATTAAAGTAAGCTCTTTGGATAGCTTATATCTTAAAATGGATTGATAATTCTCCCAAACCAAACTTGGTCTCTGTCTTTTTTCATACGTCTAATACAACATGTCTATCAAGTCCATAGCTGTTTACAGGAGTCAAACTCATATCCCCCACATAAGAAGAAATGTCTTAATCAACGGTACCGGTCTGTTTTTGTAATTAAATGATGTAATTTTTAATTTTTTGATTGATTTTAAACTACACAATGAGATACATACATTGAAGGATGGACAACGAATTCAATGAGATACATACTTGAAGGATGGAAAAGTTAGCCCTTTCTAACAATAAATCGAAAACTTGCCAGAAATTTTCTAACCATATAATTAAATGATGATGCAATAGACAGCTTCGAATTATCTCAATTAATTAATCTTTTTATTAATATTCACAATACGAGAGGAGCGGAGGAGTATAAAATAGGTTGGGCAAAAAGTCCAAAGCTATACAAATGCATCCTTAGCTCGGCTTGCTTTGTTAACAGAACCTTATTAAGTCCATTTCTAAATTAAAATTATCCGACCTATAAAACACAAAAACCGTTTCTCCATGCTGAACAATTAAAAAGATACATTTTTTTTGAGCAAGAACAAAAAAACTGTGGCATAAGATTAGAAATTCGATTCGTAAATTTGTTAAGTGAGACTTAAAAACCGGTATTCAATTTTTCATATATAGGACTTTGATTTTTGATAAAGTGTGTGTACATGATAAAAACTAAATAACGGAAGAATGATAATCCTAAAAATTGTAGACAAAAATTACCAAGAATGTATTTCTTTTTTGAAGTAACCAAAAATCAATTTCACTTCAATAGCATTTTTTATGGTATAGACAATTGAAAACAACCAACCACGACAAAATTGAACCAACCAACTCATTTTATTTAAATTTATTATTAATGTATAATAATAGAATTCATTTATAAAATTATTGAAAATTTACCACAAATATCACATAGCATTATATGTCATTAATCAAGATATCTCACATATTGTCAATTAATTTTATGGATAAGAGTAAGGATACCAAAATAATTTCCTAACCCTTTTATATTTAATTTTTATTTTATTGTCATATTATAAGTTTATGATAAAAAAATCGTCGAATTTTAAATTTACGGAGTTTGATATCAAATTTATTCGTAAAATTCGAGGCAACGCTTCAAATACTACGCGAGTATGCATATATGATACATTAAAATGATTCCTCACAAGCATCAAGCATGCATGCATATAATGAAATAGGGCTCCCAAAAATGGACAACATTGTAAAATTTAAGCCACGATGGGCTGTGCACTACACTCTATTTCAGTGAGTCAACCCTGCTAATGTACGCCGTGTGGGTGTAGAGAATTTTATGGCTCATTATGGCCATGAGGTTCGTATAAGCCCAAATAAATTATATTAAGCCTAATTGATGTCTTGTTGGGTAACTTGGGTTTCGTTAATGAGTTGACTTCAGGACCAAATCCTTCTTCATATGCGAGAGAAATGTTTAGGTGCAACTATTTAACCGTCTTCCTTGCTCATATGGGAAAGTGATACACATAAACAATATACATGTCGAATTTTGACACATATTTCTATATGGTGAGTATGACGGTTACATCAGACTGTACCTAAAAATTTATCCATATATGAATATTATGTTTCTAGGCTCTAGCAAAAGTTTCCTTGAATCTCTAACCAATTCGATTCGGTTTTGGTTGGGGTTTTTGAACCATACGTTAATTTGCCATAAAAAATTTGCAATTAAATCGAAACCGAGTATTTAATTGAGTTTATCAAAGTATGACACTTTTGGTGGATATATAAATTAGTTTTTTCGAATAGTTACGGAGTTAGTAGCTGCTGAATTGCATGCACTGCAAACCTGACTTCAAATCAAAGTGGGAGCACACGCTATTCAAGTAGTCCTAAGTCGTTTTCGTAGAAACACAATTATGCTCTCATTGACAGCTAATAAAAGTTATTTTATCTTTATTATTTTTCTATTAGTCAAGTAGTCCTAAGTCGTTTTCGTAGAAACACAATTATGCTAATAAAAGTTATTTTTATCTTTTATTATTTTCTATTAGTTAAGTAGTCCTAAGTGAAGCCTATGGGAGTAGTGGTGTTCCTTCCTTCAAAAGTTTCCTGTCCGCTATTTAAAAAAAGTAGTCCTAAGTCGTTTTCGTAGAAACATGACGCTAATAAAAGTTATTTTATCTTTTTTAAAGACCTATATTGACATGTACGTGTAATACCGAATAAGAATTTTTTAGCATTGGATAGTGTGCATTCGATTTGACGTGTAGTTGACGTTGCGAATTAAGTCGGGTTTATTTTATTTTATTCGACTTATTCTATTCTAACTGCAAATATTATTAATCTAGATTTGACATTCAAAATATATCGTGAAGCAGTTGTCGATACTTAAGCTAGCCTGATCGATTAATTTCGTTTTTAATAATCAAATTTGAATATTTGTTTCTTATGTAGAATATCATATATTGGACCCGAAAATAACAAGTCACGAAACGAAAATTTAATTATATTAACTTTTAACTTTCGGTGACACCCTACTCACTCATTTTATACTCTACCCAAGCCTACCCTACACTCCACTCACTCACGATTATTTGCAGCACTCAGCCACTCTTTTCACCATTATAATCCATCCTCCGTCTTCCATTCTCTACACAGAAAGAAATTTATTTCAAGCTAAATTTTCAGTTCAATGTGCAATTTCTGGAACACCATTCGTTCAGCAGAAGCAAAAATGAAAGCAAGAATCTAATCTTTGCCTTAAGCATCTTCAAAAAAAAAGAAAAAAAAAAAATCTTTGCCTTAAGCAGAAGCAATAATTGTACGTTGAATATCGGATATTAAATCCGAAATAACAGATTAAAATTACATAATATTCATGACGAAACAAAAGTTAATTATATTAACTTTAACTTTCGGTGACGACACCCTACTCACTCATTTTATACTCTTTACCTAATCCTACACTACACTACACTCCACTCACTCGTCAATTATTTGCTTTCAGCAGAAGTCAGTTGTCCTCAAGTAGTCCTTAATACTCTCCCATTTTTTATTATTTTCAATATCGGAAGGTTGGAAGAATGGTCACAAGTCGTGCATCGGAAGCGAAAATTTCATCTCCATCCAAAGAGGGTGTTAGCGATAATGAAGGGATAGAAATGCCATCTTTATCTCAAGAAGCTGCAGCTAGCAAGTATGGGGGAATGGAAAGACGTCCATCTCCATCTGAAGAAATTGTTTCCAACAATGAAGGGATGGAAAACCAAAACGAGGATGGATTAGTCGAGTCAGGTATTCTTTCTAGTAGAGCAAAAATTAAGTTTTCCCCTTTTACTTTAGGAAAGGGAAAATTAATATAACAAATACTATAATTAAACCAAAAACTCGTAGCATGAGCCTCTACAACCAACGCCCTATAAAAATTAATTGACATGATATTGATTATTATTTGTTTGATCTTATAACTTATATCTATTTGAATGATCATATTGCTCAATATTATTTTTGGACAGAAGGAGTGGCTGCATCAGATGAAGAATATGGAACGGAGTCGCCCCTTTCTTTTCAAATATATGAAACTTAATTAGTGTCGCCCGAAGAGTTAGAAAAGCAATGAGGTCTGAACAGGAGAACCATTTTGGAAAGATAGCTGAACAGGAGAGGCTTGCATTCTTTTAAAAAATATGAAACTTTAATTGATGCTATAAACAGAGATGATTGGGGTGGGTTGAGAAATTTATCCAAGAATCCAGACGCAAAATGTGCAAAGATCATTGGTGAAGGTGACACAGCCATTGATCTTGGCTGATAAGTGGCAGATACACTGGTGAAATCAGAATGAGTTCGCCCAAAGTGTTAGAAGCAATGAGAGGAACAAAGGAGAACCATGGCTGAACGGCTGCGTTATTTTGAAAAATATGAAACTTTAATTGATGCTATAAACAGAGATGATTGGGATGGTGTAAAGGAATTTATCGACAATTATCCAGACGCAAAATGTGCAAAGATCAATGTTGAATGTTGCACAGCCCTTCACTTGGCTATTATGCTGTGTAAAGATAAGGTTGCAAAACAACTGGTGAAATTAATGTCACCCGAAGAGTTAAAAGCAAAAGAATATAGAGGACTTACTTCCCTTGCTCTTGCCATTGATGCTAGAAATATCGAGATCACGAAGCTCATACTATTAAATTTGCGAACAAGACTAATATACTTTCTATTACCGATAACTATGACCTTATTCCGGCTGTCCAGGCTTTATATACAGAAAGCAAGGATATGATCCATCTCCTTTATTCACTAACTCCACCTGAGCTGTTTAATGGCGTACATGGATCTAAATTTATTCATTACGCTTTTGCTCAAACTAAAATGTTCGGTAATTAACGAGAGCACGGAGTCTGTGTTATTTTATTTATTTATTTTTAATTTGGAATTATATATATCAAATTGTATGACTTTAATTTTTTTTTTTAAAGATGTTGCTTTGGATCTCCTAAGGAAATATCCGCATCTCGCCCTTCAACCTACTAATGAAGGTGGTCAAGTTCCCTTTAGAGACATTGGCTTCGAAGCCTTCCTTGTTCCCTGATATCAATCGACTAACCTTTTGGAAACGAATTGTCTATCATTGTAAGTATAGATCGATTATATCCTTTTTCTTTTCTACATTCAGTGTATATTCATTTTAAATCTTTTTATTAAAATGGGACCAAATGAATATTTGTTCCCGACAGGTATACCGGTAACATTGCCTTCTGTGTCGCCCTCTACTGACTCTGTTATCGAAATTCATCAACAACATGAAAAACATAATAACAACATTGCAAGATTGAAAGGTATGCTTCTACTACGAACTTGACCTTTTGAAATGTATTTTTGTATATATATTCCCGAAAAGGTGTTATAATGAATATATATGATAAGCTAGTTAATTAACTCATAAGAAATTGGCAGGGCTCTTCGATGTTGCACATTACAAATCGGAGTCAATTTTGTAAGATAATTGGCTCGACTTTGTTGAAATTTATAGGTATGTATGATCATTGTCTACTATTGCATTGGCTAAGGCATCATCATATATACTGTAGTTTACAATAGCTTTGTACGGTATTTCTAATTTGCTTAGGAATCAAGGAAGTGCGTGATATGAAGTTTCACCGGATGTACATTTCCGAAATTCTAAACTGTGCGTGCCCAGTCGTTCCAACATCTTACGACAAAGGAGTGAGGAATGTACTGTTTAAATCTGTAAAGTTTGGCACAGTTGATCTTTTTGTCAACATATGTAAAGCAAAACCAAATCTAATGCTCTATGCGAGATGACGATAAAAGTAATTTATTTCACTGCGCAATTCGATTTCGACAAGAAGGGATTTTCAATCTCATATATGGGGTTGGGAAAAGAAACTCCATTTTCTTCAATAACGCAGATACGGGCAACAATAATATTTTACACGCAGCTGGGATGTTGTCCCCTTCGTCTCGGTTAGATGGTATTCCAGGAGCGGCACTGAAATTTCAAAGAGAACTACAATGGTACAAGGTAATCTCATCTTAATTTAACCACTATATCTCTCTCGATTACTTTTCTTGATTGTAGTTTGCTAATTAATTGTACGTGAAAAAGCTGTTTCTATTATGTGATAGTACGTTCATATCACTAATCACTGTTTGTTAGTATGATCTTGTGATCTTATAATATGGTTTCAAACTGTATCAACATATACGTATGATGCAGGAGGTTGAGAAATTGGTTGCCGATCGGGGTTTACATGACGTAATCAACGAAAATGGCCACAAACCCCTTGAATTATTTTTGACGGAACACAATGACATGATGAAGGAAGGAGAGAAATGGATGAAGGAAAACGCGTCTTCCTGTTCTTTTGTCGCCGCTCTTATCATTACTATATCATTTGCAACAGTGATTTACCGTCGCGGCGGTAATGATCAAAACACTGGTTACCCGATATTCCTAAGCAAATCCTCATTCGAAGTGTTTGCTATGGCCAATGTTGTATCTTTCTTCGCTTCCACAACATCAGCTGATAATGTTCCTAGGAATCCTAACGTCGCGTTACAAAGCAGACGATTTTCTGATATCGTTGCCAACAAAGATGATCATCGGCCTCTCCACCCTATTCATCTCTATAGCGGCCATGGTGGTGACCTTTAGTGCTGCTATAGCTATCATGTTCAAGGGCAAACAAAGTCTCGTCATCCCAACCATTATGCTTGCAAGCTTTCCGATACTAGCTTTTCTTTGGCTACAGTCTCCTCTCTTGTATACCATTTTCATGTCTACATATGGGCCAAGTATATTTAACAGGAAAATGAAGCCTTGGCTCTAATTATTAGTAGTGTTAGATTTTATATGCGTGTCAATTATTTTTGCTGATTAAAATTTCCATGTACTTTGTTGGTATTTCAACAAACTATTTATGTTTTTGTTAAATTATTTTCAGATTTATTTGAGGGTGTGTAAAATAAAATGAATGCTTTAGTATTGAAAATTGTGGGTAATAATGCTCCACCGAAGTAAAGCCTAAAAGTAAGAAATCAAGGCATTATTGTTGGTTTGGATAGTTTTGCGATTAAAGAAAAAAACGATAATGCTTAAAGGTCTGTTTTTGGAGAAAGAAAAATATGAGGACCAAACTGCAAATTTGGATTTGGCAACTGTCACAATGTAATCCTTTAAGCATTTTCGTGTTTTATTTTCAGTTCTTAGCAAACTTTTCTATCAAAAATCTAATCTTTTTTTTTTCTAAAGTCATATCACAACACCACTATCATCCTAAAGTCTCCTTTGTTATCTTTCAACTCAGAAATCATTATTGTGATTTAGGTTTGGGCTGTCTTCAAAACGGAAACTGAAAATGCTTGATTGTCATAGTTTGTGACAAACATTTTATCAAAAACCTTGCATTCAATATTTTCTTCATGACCAAGCTACCACATTTTATGAGCAAATGAACCTCTATTTTCGTTGATATTTGATTGCTTGATTTGTTGGTTTTTGTGTCACTTAGAAACAATCTAAGTGTGGGCAAGAGATACATCAAGCTGACTTGATTTTCAAGTTTTCTTCAAATGCCCACAAACTGTTCGATAAAATGCTTGTCGAGAAGCTGCAGAAAGTTTTGACTCGAAAATGGCTACCTGGTGCATTAGAATCGAAAACAAATGTTGGAAAGGTCCTTTTGCAGTATAGAGCATTTGCAGGATTGGCAATATAGAGCTTCAAATATTCCTTGAGGAGCAAGTTACTTCTATGCACAACAAGTGTTTGATGAAATGCGTCAAAGAAGCTTTCTTTTCGCAAACCGTGAGTGCCGAACATAATTGTATATCAGGGAGATCGATTCGTCGATTTCCAACAATTATTAAGTCGAATTTCGTTTGATCAAAGTAGGAGACTTTTGGTGGATATATAAATAGATTAGTTCAGTCGAATTTTGTTGGAATCGATTGAATTTTCATCGATTTTCGACTACACTTGAATTTTCATCGATTTTCGACTACACTGTCTATTAAAACTGATTCAGTTATATAAACTGCTAAATCAATTAAAATATTTAAACCATTCAAATTCATCTTATTATCGTTGGAGTAGGTCATCTCAAGGTGCTCGAGATCATTGAAGCACGAGGCTGCAGCTGGGAAGAAAGAAAAGGAGAAATTGAAAGCTAGAGATAACTTCCAGCAAAAGAAACCAGACTTGAAGAAGAAGCGATCAAGCGTAGACAAGCCCGTCTTCGACAATTCGATCGTGGAAAGCTTCTACAAGATGCTAGTGGAGTTTTCGAAGAAGATTGAAGCAAAACAATGCACTTGGAAGGTCGAGCGAGTGTTGAAGAGAAGTGTTTCACAGAAAGGACGAAACGGCACATCGTCCGAACAGAAGGACTTGGCGTACCTGCTGGAAAACTTGGGGACTCGGGTGGAGTTTCAGAAAAGCTCTCGACGGAATTCATTGCAAACGATCCGCGGACCGGCCGGAGCAAAGTCGGAGGTCGTGGCATATGTCAAAACACTCGGGAAGGTGTCGCCTACAACGCTTCTAAGAGCAATTGTCCAGCAATTCCCTAAATCGAAAAGCCCCAAATCGGTTAGGGTTCTATCTTTAATTTTCAGTCCAAGTCGTTAATTTCTGCAGTTTTTAATAAATTAGTTAAGTGGGTAGCTTCGTCTTGATGAAACGAAGAAGTTGGTATGCTCAATTTTGTCCGGGATGGCCTGGAAGTCATAATGTATGTTCGAGTTGTTCTGTGAAGAACGGAAATCAAGCATTGTCGAGTTTAAGGCACGGCAACTGTGTTTGTTGACGGAAAAATGTTGAGAACACTCCATTGAAGGAGACTGAAGGTTCAAACCGAAGTTCTAAGGCGATCGCAAAATGGGTCCGTAGCTAGGAGAAAGCTTGGCCGTCAAGCAAACGGCGAAATTCAAATTTTAGTGTAGTTTTCATTCAAGTTAAAGTTCAATGAAGTTGTTAGAAGTAGGAAGATGAAGTTTAGAAGAAGATTCAGCCGTGATTGAGCTCAGAACAAAAGTCAACCCGAAAGTCAACAAAAATGGCGTTTTTCGCAAGGAAGAAGACGAAGTGCGGTCTGCCCGTTTTTACTGTTTTACGGTGTGGATTTACTCAAATATACTTGATGACCAAGTCAAGAGGTTAATTACGAGTTGTATTGGGAGAAGAAAAACGAAATTGTGTGGGAGAATACCACTTTTAGTTTTCACTTTATGGTTTCGGTTTTCCAAAAATCCAGGTCGTATTTGCTTTCCTTTTCCATTAGGACGTCGAGCATGTTCGACTATATATATGGGACTCTCTGTCATTTACAAATTGCGAAGTGATGAATTAAAGAAAATCAAGAGAAAGAAAAATTCGAAATCGCCATTTTTATCTTTTTACGGTTTTCAAAAGCTTGGTTGCATTGGTGAGAGAAGTCATAGATTACCCAAAACCAAAATTAGTTTTCTAGGATCCAAACAATTTAGATACCAACATTAAGCCTTAGATTTAAGTTTTAGCATCAAATCGTTTCACAAAATGGATATGATTACAATCCTGTTTTAGTTTAAGTTTTCTTAATCTTCGTCTTCTTCATTTCATCTTTCGAGTTGTGCTTGTTCTTGTTTCGTTGTTGTGCTTTTCATCCTGTGAGCACATGTGTTTATCTTCAGTCTTTTGTAGTACCGAGCCGTGATTGGCAGCTGTCGTCCCGTGGTCACGGTCTCGAGCCTATTTTGTTGTGCTATCGAGTCTGCTAGCGTAGGAGAGCAAGTTCCAACAATTACTTCCTAAACCAGTTAGCTTTTCACGGAGACGAGATACCATCGGAATTAAGCCCGGTATATATATATTGATCAATCGAAAATGCATTCTTCATGCGGATGGAACTATTTTCCAAACAAGTAAATTGAGTTCTCTGGATAGCTTATATTCTAAAATGGATTGATGACTCTCAGTTTGACTATTTATTTCAAGGTCACGATCATGCTATCGAGTCTGAAAAAAATGTTTTGTGCAGCAGATTATTTAAAAATAGAAATACCCGAACCAAGCTATAAGAGTTGTGGTTGATTCAACGATGAGAGCACATGACTATGACTAGAAACCACATGTTTGGGTGGGTGGTTGAACACTTGCTCATGGGGTCGACCTCGAATTCGGTCTGAAATCGGTCTAGAATTCATTAATATAATATACCATATAACCTATAGAGTTATCGGATATGTAGAATAAATTTGAATAATGCTTCTGATAAAATAACAAGTGAATGGCATATAAAAATTAGGTTAACGACAAAATTTTTCAACACATTTTCTCATTCTATTGACATCACTACAGTATATTGATTCCTGGAGTGAATTTGTCATTTTGACATCAAATCCTCACCCTCCATCCATTTCAAATCAATGGATAGCAAATTCTGTGATAGCAAATTTGATTCGTGTAGTCTGAATGACTGAGAAGTGAAAACATAATATCAATGGAATGTTGCATTAACCTCTCTGCTTTAATTTTATTCAGCTCTACGATCTTAGATTCGTCCCGAGTTGTGATTTTGTCTCAAATTATATCCCAAAACTAGATTAGATGTTTGCTAATCACTAATTATTATCCAGGGTAGGCTACAGATGGATCACGAGGTTTCTCTCTCTTGGTTGTTATGCTATCCTTTTCATGCCAGGTTTCATTCAAGGTCTGTTGTAGATACTCGAATGCAGGATGTCTGCACTTTTCTTTGTCTGTGTCATTGTAGTAATTGTCAGTTTTGGTTATATAAATTTAAGCATCAAGATCCCACTTGGTACAGTTTAACTAATTTGATCGTCTCGTTGCAGTTGGATATTACTATTTTTTCTCAAAACAGGTTAAAAGGAGTATAATTTATGGCAATAAGCGAAGAAATAGGTAGGTCTCGTCAATTCTATTTATAAGTCTTCTTCATTACGAAAAGTTTCAATCCTCTCTAAATTGTATGAATGAGCTTACTAAATAAGCTTCTTGTACAGGCTCGATTTGTATTTGCCAAGAAATAATGACGGGCCAAAGCCTGTTGTTGCATTTATAACTGGTGGAGCTTGGGTCATTGGGTGAGTAATTGTGTTGATTTGATCCGTCTTTATTTCAGCTTTCAGTAGAAAAACATGTTTTTGAATATCAAATTTTCTATTGCTGATGCAGCTACAAAGCATGGGGATCACTTTTAGGACAGCATTTATCAGAAAGAGACGTCTTGGTGGCTTGCATAGATTACCGGTAAATGTTATTTGAGGCAACTAACCAGCTTTATTAGTTCATACTTAAATCTCCATTTTCTGATTTATTCTCATAATTCAATTCAGAAACTTCCCTCAGGGGACTATTGGCGATATGGTGAAGGATGCTTCTCAAGGTATCGCATTTATTTGCAACAATATTGCTGAATATGGAGGTGATCCTGACAGGTAACTAGATTTTCTTCACTCCTCGGCTTATATCAATTAAAAGTTACCTTTAATAAAGGCCAATTCTTCTTTGAGCATTACTAATAAGTAATAACTTCATTGTTATAGAATTTATTTGATGGGACAATCAGCTGGTGCACATATTTCTGCATGCACGATCGTGGACCAGGCGTTAAAAGAAGCCGGTGAAGGGGATTCCCCTACATGGAGCCTCTCTCAAATTAAGGCTTATTTCGGCTTATCTGGAGGGTAAATACTAAGTCACTCATACAATCAATAATTTTCTTTTTTTTTTTGGGGTTCTTTCCAAAAATGGATGATATTCGTTTAATTTCTTGTCTGGCAGGTATAATTTGTTGGAACTGGTCGATCACTTCCATAATCGGGGTCTCTACCGATCTCTCTTCTTAAGGTACATATATGTCCTTTCCTCTTCATTTAATGTGTGCTCTGTCTTGCCCTCATACGACATAACATGACTTTGATTGGTATTTTGATGAAGCATAATGGAAGGGGAAGAGGCCTTGGTGAAATATTCTCCTGAAGTTGTCGTTCGGGACCCAAACATCAGAAATGCTATGTCTCTCTTCCCTCCTGTTTATCTTTTTCATGGTACCGGAGATTATTCCATTCCAGCAGAAGCAAGGTCGGTCTGTCTGAAATTCATCCTTAATATAAATTCACACACACACACACATATATATTAAATGTATTTCATTTTCAGGGATTTGAATTTTAGAGAAATTACAAAGACGAAATTATATATTCTCTGTTTTGTGAATTGTATAATGATTTAGTCAGTACTTTCACATCACCAACTTTTATTAACGTTCCCTCTAATTGTTCCAGTAAGAAGTTTGCGCACACTCTTCAGAAACTTGGAGTTGAAGCTGAAGCAATTTTGTACAAAGGGAAAACTCACACAGATTTGTTTCTTCAGGTTAGGTCCATTTTTTGTTTTACTTTGTTGATGGTGGAAAGAATGAGAAACCCTGAGTTGTTGTTCTCAAAGAAGTAGATTGCTTCCATCCATTGTGGCCAGTTGAACATTATCTTATATCACTTGAAACTCGATGGTTCTCACTTAAACTTTTCTGTAACTTGGACAAAAACCACCCTTAGAAATCACGGATTACTTGATCTTCAAGGTAATTTATGAAAATTAATTTGGTGGGTTTTGATTTTAATTATGTGGGTTAATTTCTAGGATCCAATGACAGGAAGCACAATGAGATGTTTGATGATTTAGTTGCCATCATTCATAGAGGCGACGCGGAGGCTCTTGCCAGAGATGCAGTGGCTCCTCCACATAGACGCCTTGTGCCTGAATGCATGTTGAAACTTGCATGAAAAAGTTAGCCCTTTCTAACAATAAATCGAATTATTTTTATCCCCCAAATCGATTATTTTAGTGCAACTTGCTATATAAACCAGAAGGCAAATCAATTATTGAAAATTTCATTCCTTTTTCCTTAAATTTCTGTTTTTGATGTTTGTAAACATTAGAATTAGTACTGGAATCAGTATTTCTACAGTTTATCCACTTCTTAATGATATAAAAGTTTATAACAAAACTTTGCTCTTCATGATGCTATGTTCCTTCCTGCTTAAATTAGGCTAGCTTACATTAGTTAGGTTTTACGCCTAATACAATTTGTCCATCCAAACTTACAACGATATTTATAGGAGCTGTATTATAGTAAATTATATGGAAAGATAAAATATTTTTTAAGTCTTAGCTCTTTAGGAACTACGGAGGGCCTTCGCAGCAGGAAAAGAAGCTTCAAGGCATTTTCATATAATTAAATTAAGCTCTTTGGATAGCTTATATCTTAAAATGGATTGATAACTCTCCCAAACCAAATTTCGGTCTCTGTCTTTTTCATACGTC
>JANIEQ010001841.1:0-11335 GCA_024708375.1 Oxalis stricta
GTACAATACTTGGAAGCCGCAATAAGAATAGGAAGATACCTTAAGGGAACGGCTGGGCTAGGAATCATATTCCGAAAGAATGGTCATTTGGGTGCTTCAAGCAAACACCGACGCAAAGATTAGGTCGGAGAATCCAAATGATCGACGTTCCACCTCTGGATACTTTGCTATGGTCTGAGGAAACCTCGGTAACATGGAGAAGCAAGAAACAAAAAGGTCATGGCCTTGTTCAGTGCGAGGCGAGTTCTGGGAATCACGAAAGAAATCATAGAAATACTCCGGCTGAAAAAGTTGATGACATAGTCGGGTTTTTCTTTACATCTTCCATGAAAATTGAAGTGCGACAATAAGGCGGCGATTAGCATCTCGGTAGAAGCCCGTGCAACATGACGTAACCAAGCACGTGGAGGTTGATAGACACTTCATTAAAGAGAAGCTTGATGAAGGGATAGCTGATCTTCCGTTGGTCCGATCGGAAGATCAACTAGCAGACATTTTGACGAAGCGTAGTTAATGGGAGAATATTCAATTCGGCTCTAGACAAGTCATATAGAAATCCCACTACTCAACTTCAGGGGGAGTGTTAATTACAAAAATCTGGCACTCAATGATAAGTTCAATCGGATAATCAAGGATAAGAGCTGATGTGTAGAATGCCGATTAGTGGAGAATTGATTCGTAATTATTTCTTACCATATATAGATTAGAACTTGTACATAATTAGCCTATTGTACTAAGTAAGAAATCAAAAAAATCAATAAAAAACACCATTGTTTACAGGGAGTAACTAATTGTTTTTTACTAATAACAAAATCTCAATTCGAAGAAAAAATGATTTTGTGCTGTCGATCCGTTTTTAGTTGCCTTATCGATTGTCAACTTTAGACTTTAGCATGATTGTTTGGTCGCACGGTTTCCCAGTTTTCTGAACTTGAGAGTACAAAGAAGTTGAAAAAAATTTCTCATTCTCTTTCTTTGACTCTTACGAGACCTAGCTATCTCAATCACAGTCTTTGTTTTATGTTTATTGATCATGTGACTAATCGAAAGGATAACAGAAAAAAGAAAAAAAAGCTAAGAAAACATCAATATTAAACTCAAACTCAAACATGCATGATCATTAATTTTATTGTGTAAACTGAGTACAAGATATGATACTTATATCCATATGAAAATTCTATTTCTATATATTGTTAATTATAAATAAAATTAAAGTGCCTCACAAGTAGAAATGGGCTTCTTTATAAAAAAATATAAAAATAAAATAAAATAAAATAAAATAGGATTCTCTTACTTAAATTTTGGATCCTAGAAATTTCCATGCCTTCAAAAGATTGTCCAAGCCTCCAATTGTAGGTACTAGTGTTATCAAGGCCGGTCCAATCAATTTTAAAATTTTAAACGAAATACAAAATTGAACCTTACTCGATAAATTTTTTATATATCGTTTGCTCGACTTATTAAATTCTAGTCTTTTTTCGTCAGGATTTAGAAAGGCATAACAATGGATGGTAAACCAAGAACTGATTGATTAATTTTGTTAAAACAGATACAGAAATAATAGAGTATACATATAAATTCAAAGTAAATTTTTCAAAAAATGCCAAAATTATATGTTTCTAGCATTTTGTGATGCACAGTATGAATTAAAGAATTTAAAATAATACATGTAAATACAATTTCTGAGAATAAATACACGAATGAAAGTTGCAAGATGAGTAAAATAGCAGTTTTCAAAATATGTTTTTTATATCAAGATTTTGTTTCGAAATTACACATTAAAAAATACATATAAAATATAGGTAGACCGTACACGATAACATTTTTTTTTTTTAGTCATAAATAGAAAAACATTTAACTAAAAGAAGATTGGTATAAGTCTGAGCTTTTCAAATTTTTTTTCTTCTCCTCCAAACAAAAAAAATTCATGATAAATATGAATAACATCTTCTCACAAACCATCTAGAAAAATTAGATAAATCAAAATAAACTACAAGAACTTCCTGAATCGTAACTTAAAGTCTTTCAAGCCTTCGAATATCAATTGAGAAAGACTTTTCTATAACTATAATTTCAAGCTCCCATATATAATCCAAATTGAACTCCTTCACAAGTTAGATTTTATCTTGCTCGATCAAATTTTCTTCTTTCATAACTCTATCTTTCTCCATTATTTTTCCTTTTTCTACAAAAAATTTAGATATGGTCTCAACAGCTTGAGGTAATGATACCTTATCAGTCAATTTAAAATCTAGTTAAAATCCAATATTAATCATTTTTTTAACGAAAGATTTATGAATTTTAAACATATTAGATAAAGATAATTTCAAAATAGTCCTCATTATCAAACTTCTCATATTTTTTAGTTTTTCTTTTATTCACTCTTTTATTATGCTTGAATAAAACTTTTGACGAACCACAACTAAAGCGATGTACAACAAACTTCTCCGCACTTAAAGTATATATAAAAAGTCAAAGTTTTTTTTTTTTTTTTTTTTTTTTTTTTTTATTCTAATAATTTTTCTTCTTTTTTTTTTAAAAAAATTTAATAGTCAAATTATCTTCTACGATTGATAAATTATGGTGGAAGTTTAATTATTAAACAAAGAGATGATAATGGTGGTTGGATTGTCTTTATTAAAACGAGAGAAAACCACAATTACTCCTCAATTATGAAATGCAAGCGAAAAATATTTGTCATAACTTTTTATTTATTTTTTCTTTCTCAAAATATATGATATTTTGAGTTTTAAATTCATATATATAGTTAAAATTTTTCACTAAATACATGTTCGCATCGATGAAACTAAAATTCCAAAACATACAAGGTAGTATTTGATTTACTTTTATCTATAAGTTGTTAATTTGGATTTAAAATTTAGGAAATGACATTTGTAGACATATAAATTTTGACAACTAATAAAGCGTTGCCACGTGGATCCAAACCCTAAGTGTTTAGGATTAGACATATGTATATGCACAAGGGCTCGTATATCATATGGTTTACTTGCCATATATACATATATCCTTATGATACATGTATATCCCATGGTGCAATTGCTATAGGATGGGTATGCAACTTGTAATAGCTCATATACCCCATGGTGCATTGTCTATAAATGTGTGATGGGTCATATACCCCATGGTGCACTGCCTATAAAGGCATGATGGATCATATACCCATGGTGTGTTCAACATATGTTGGATACGATGCATCGTTGAATGGCTCGGCCCATCCCAAAGTGAAAAGCCCATCATGGCATAGGTCTATATGATAACCGACCTAAGGGTATGGATAGCATAAGGTATTTGAGTTAGGATAGGATAGAGTCTATCAAGAATAGGTGGAGACGTGCATGAAGACGAAGACATAAGAGTTTAAAGCTTGGCCACTAAGTCAAAGGGATATACCACATCCTATAGGACACTACCTCCAAGACTATATATAGAGGGTAGGGGTCCGAAGCAAAGACACACACACAACATATTGCTCATACGCAAACACACACACAAACACCCATACACCCTAGCTCGTACGCATACACGCCTACTTGCTACACATCCTTCACCGTCGTGCTCACACCACCCGAGTTTCGAAGGTGATCACACCTACACCATCGTGCTCACACCACTTGAGCTTCGAAGGTAAACACACACGTCATCGTTCTTACACCGATATTCGCGAAGGATCAACGTCAATCAAGAGATCACTATTAGGGCTTGTAATCTACATACTTTTTGATTGAGATTAATAAATATTTATTAGTTTCTTTATATTATTTGTTGTTTCGATTTATTTGCTAACCCTAATGTTGCGGCATCTAATTTCGCGTTCTACCAAATTGGCGACCACAGTAGGGAGCTCTATCCCCTGATTATCTCGCTAGGTCGGCGTGGAAGATTTTGCTGTCGGGCTTGACATCCTAATGTTCCGATCAACAACCTCCTTGTACATGATGATCAAACTGTTCAAGAAACTCCTAAGAAAAAGGTTAAACTTCTTCACAACCTCGGCTAAATGCTAGGGATAAAACAGAACTACGTTTTGACTTGATTTCTCTAACAAAACGGAGAATACATAGGCAACTTGGCATAAACAACAAGTTCACGTCATACAACAAAATTCAACATCAAAGAATTGAGAGAGAGATTGAAGCATCAAAAGGTTTCGAGACTCAGCCACTTCACACTTCATCAAACTCGTGCTTGCAACCAAGTCTCGAAAGGGGGCATTTGTAGGCATCGAAATTTTGACAATATTCGGTCAATTCCTGTCATCAAAATTTGACCGAAATTCGGAGTTTGATACAAGCCGAAACAGCCTACGGTTTCTTCATCAAAGTTGTAGGTCCATGTCTCAGCTTTCTAACACTTCAAACGGCGGCCCATTTGGACATCTATAGCTCAAAATATGATTGTTTTCGTAAATCTAATCGTAACAAAAAATAAGCTGCGAATTTTATTATAACACAATCTTATCAATAAATTTCAAAGATGTAAAATAAGAATCAATCTCTTATAAATTGATTCCTATTCAAATAGTAGTTTTATTCTTGTCCATCAAATATAGTTTTACTATAAATAGAGTGTCATATATCCAAATAAGAGGGTCGGAAAATTAGGGTTTCAAAGATGTAGCAAGCTCAAACCGGCCATGAAGCTGTTGCCGCCTCCCCACAAACCTAACAAAAAAAAAATGCAATATGTAAGGAAATGCTATACCGGTGAAGAAGCCAAAGTTGAGCTAGCGTTAATCAAGGGACATCAATTAGAGTTTATAACCTACATTAAATTTCTTCAAAATTAATAAAAGTCAGTTAATTTCAATTAATTAGTTAGGATTTCGAATTATATGCAAACCCTATCACGTTTGTTTTATTACGTTTGTTTTATTTTTCGTTCCTACAACATGTGGTATGGGCGCTACTACGTGATGATCTGGTCAAGCAAACATCACACTACGAAATTTTTGGGCCTAGCTCAGGATAGTTCATGCTGAAATATTTGTTTTGGGCCTTACTTTTGGGGTTATTTCATGAACTTTTTGGGCGGCCCCTAGGCTACTGGTCTTGTTGGCCTAGCTCGTTGGACCGATCTATTAACGTTCTCCGATCACTAGTAGTAACTTGGAGCGACAAGCTCTGGAAATCGAAAACCGTCCCGATCTGTCAATTCTGTCCCCAATTGCATGTCATTTGCATCCAATTAGTGTTCGGCCCTTTGATTTTAACGTCGATCACATCTCCGGCACCACCAACGTTGTAAACCAAAACTAGAAGCCAATTAGAGTTTCCTTTGAGTTCGAAATGGACTCCACCTAGCTTGTGACACACGATTCTCCTGTACTTAACGGGGACAATCCTGACTCTGTATACTGCGATTTGGAGGAACATTTTCTTCGACAAATCGAAGTGTCTCAATGGGGGTTGCACCAACCGCCGGCGTCACTAGGTTTTGTAGCATTTGGAGGGCAAAAATTAGTGGCTGTTATTTATTTATTTTTTTTTTCTAGTGGCTGTTATTTGAATTCTACGTACCTCTCTTACAGAATTGTGAATTAACACAAAAAAGTTGAAAACAAGCACCACAGGCGATGAGTCCATTGTTGAACAATGCTGTGCTCAATGCAGCTGTCTCTAAGCCGTATCCTTGTTTAAAGAGATCTCCATAACCACAAGCTCCCTCTGATCATATCAATAATCATATATAGGAAAATAAAGAAAATTGATTTTATTAATTACATCTTAATTATGAAAATGTTCACTTTAAAATAGATTTTATATATGCATAATTAATAGTATAACTAGAATCTAATGTTTAGTTACTTTATGATATTACTAAAGTATCTATTTAAAATTGTTCAAGAATTCAAATTCCTATAATTACGATCATATTATAATATATTTTTTTTGAAATTGATCATATTATAATTAATATGACGTTTTGAGTCATATTTTAATAAATAAAATTGAACTTACGCATGGTTTCTCCGCCACGCGAGATCACCATAGAGTGTAGCATGAGCATCATAATATGTTGGATCTACTACCGAATCTGCCCCAGCTAACTTAGCCAAGGTCACAGCTAAAAGAGCAGTCATCAATGAGATCACCAAAATAATTGAATTCTTAAACGTAGTCATTCTGTAATTTTGAAAATTATTAATAACAAAAGATTTAAGTTGAGTATGGAAAATATGAAGATTGGAGAATGCTTTTTTATAGGAGAAGTGTGTGATTCAGAAGGAATGATTGTAAAAAGAAAGGAAAAAAAAAAAAGGAAAAAAATGAAAGTTAGCCAAAGAACTTGGTTCCTTGTGAAGATCGTATTTTATTTATTTATTTTGTTTTTTATGGGTAATGTAGGTCTATGGAACAAAAATTTGACTATTTGCAAATAATTGAAATGAAATATGTGTATATTTAAATGTTTAGTGAACAAAAAAATATAATAAAAAGGAATTTTTTTTTGAGGCAATATAAAAAGGAATGATTAGTATGATAGAGTAGTGAATTAATAATTAAATTTTAATGATTATAAGGAGGATTTTTTTGGGTTGAGTATATGAAAGGTCCGAAAATGACCTTAAATGGTTTACATTTGTTGAGAGCTTTATTAATCATATCAAAGAAATGTGTTTCGCATTTGTTTAGTAACCGTGTTTGGGCGCTGATAACTTTATCCGTATTATTGATTGGGATCTGGGTCAGTGGCTATTCATTTATCCACAAATATTTATGTATATTATGTATTTTAAATATACAATAAACAATTTATTTAAATACATAATTTTTAATTGTTTATATCATAACCATCTATAATATATATATATATAACATATAGTATATTTTTTCAAAAGAATAATGAATGGATCAACATAAAAATTCTTGTCAAAATTTAACTGACCATACAAACTTCTTCAATATATTTTATATTATATATACATCATTAACTTTATAAATATATATTAATATTTATTTAAATTATGTTGATAAAAATACTATTTTTATTTATATTTTTCTTTACTCTACGTTAAAATTATAGAAATTAACAGCTAGAATGAGCCGAGGGAGTAATTTATAATTGTAATATTATTGCTCATCGTATCCTTATCCTGTTTAAATGCAATTTCTTTAAATTAGTATATGGCAGGAGTTAAATTTGCTCAATTCTAAGGATATAGGATCAACTTATTATCCCTTTTTTTTTTCTTACTTAACATATATTCTTATTTTGGATATTTGGTTATGTATCTTTATAACTTTAAGATTTGATGACATGGTTTGCTTAAGATGATTTTAATTAGAGTAACTAGAAAATTAAGTAAGATAATATTATCTTGTATTATATTTTTATTAAGAATAATTTTTCAAATGATAAATAGAAAAAAAAAGAAAAGAAAAAGAAGCTATATCCTATAAAAACCATCTATCATATTTCGATTGCCCGTATATAAATAGATGACTTAAAAGAGATTTTTTTTTGTCTTTTAATAATGATATTTTGAGAATACGAATATTTTTTTCATTTTTATCCCTCCACTCACTTTACAATATATAATTAATAATTTAGTTGAAAAAAATAAAATTATAAAATAAAAGATAATTTATGTATTGATATTAATTATATTGGTATACGTAAAACGTTCAAAAATGACAACTAATTCAAATACGTAAACAATATTAAATATAAAATTTGTATTGGCCAACAAAATATATAATTAAAACAACTTATTATCTATCTATAAGATTTGTGCTATCTCTTCTTTATTGCCTGCTCGATCGTCTTTAGGCTGTTATTTTTTTTTTGGTTTTGGATAGGACACTTAATGTTGAGTATTTGTCCATGTTTTCTATCTTGAACTTGACGAAACCGATTTCCATTCACTCTCTGTATTATATACATGCATCTTGACTGTGCACTGACTACTGAGTGTACGTATCAAGATTAATTAAAAATAAAAAGTAAAGAAAAATATGAAATTTAAATTCAAACATCATAAGTTTTATTGTATCAACTGAATTAATCTGGTTTAGATGTAAATCTAAACTCTCTACATATGTGTGCATTCTTATTTGTTAATTCTAAATCAAAAGTGTCTTAACACGTAGAAGAGGCATAAAAAATAAAATAAAAAAAAAAAACCGAAAATAGATGATCCTACGAGAGAAAGTTTCCCCTGCCTTCAAAAGATTGTCCCAGCCGGCGGCCGCCATTTGCAGGCACTACATTATAAAACGTTAATGTCTTCCTATCAATAGTCGTAACTTGGAACGACAAGCTCTGGTAAGAAAAAACCGTTCCGATCTGCCAATTCTGTCCCCAATTCCGCTTCATTTGAATCCAATTAGTTCTCGGCCCTTTTGACTTTAACATCAACCACGTCTCCGGCACCGGGAACGTTGTAAACTACGACAGGAAGCCAATTAGGGTTTCCTTTAAGTTCGAAATGGACCCCACCTTGCTTGTGGCACAAGACTCTCCTAAACTTAACCGGGACAATCCCGGCTTTGTATTCCGCAATCTGGAGGAACATTTTCATCGCCAAATCGAAGTGTTTCAACGGAGAGTTGCACTACCAAAACAATGGAACTCTTAAAATTAGCCATTCGTTAATATGATACACAATCTGAGTATGAAAATACAATGGTGATTGCACGCAGTTTTATAGTAGAACCTGGGTGATTTAGAAGGAAAGATATAATAATAATAATAATAATAATAATAATAATAATGAAGAAATCTATGGTTCTTTTGCAACAAATTTGATTAGAAACTATCACTTATTTTTTTCTCTTACAAAAGAAGAAAGAAGTAGAAGGGAGAAGAAGGCGAGTTACAAAACATATACATAGCTAATCAACATCCAATATGATGAAGAAACCATCTTCTCACAGTCGTCTTTTTCTTTTAGTGCCTTGTCCTTTCTCAGACTCCTACAAGAAAGAGTTAATCTTTAGATTATAGTATCACTTTGTACATACGAAATTGATTCGATCCTTGATAGCATGGTGAACCAACCCTTGACCATCAAAACGTTAATTAGGCTCGATTTGACGATTCCGACCTAATATGACCGAATATGAGGATCTCTTGAAGACGAAAATAATTGGAGTGCACTAGAAGATAATTGGAGTTTAACGGCAAGTAGGAATACTTACGACGGCGACACATACATCTTGGGGTCTCAGTCTTGTTTTCTGAATGATTCATCACTATCTTTCTTTATATGCACGTACAATGTTCGATGAAAGTACTCGAGATAATACTAATTATTTTGGCTATGCCCGAGGTTGCCCGTTTTCATTGCCCGTTTGTTGGTCTTTGCGGGTGTGTAGATGGTGGAGGGAACGGTCTTACGAAGTCCTCCATGCTCATCCACCTTCGAAATCGGCATTGTAGTGAAGAGGGTAAAGTTATTACTAGACAAGCTCTTTCTTCAAGTTTGTCTATTTTTTCCGAGGCTGAAATTACGTTTAAGCGTATGGGTATTTGGTTATGTGGGGTCTGTTTCAAAACACATACACTTCGCTCTAAGTGTCGGCATGGTAGTGGGTCCGATTTTGTGGAACCCCCGATTGTGGTGATGGTGTGGTTAGATTTATTCTTTATGATTTTTCAAGACCTTCGCCTCCGTCAGCTGATTTGGATGTTGTTGTTGTGCTCGATGACGGTTGTGTTTTAAATGTTGCCTTGCTTGATCGTTTGTTGTGTAAGGGGTTGCGCACGGTGAAATCTATCCCTCCTAGGTGTCGTTTGGGGTTTTCTCGGATTCTACGGGCTGCCTTAGATGATGTTTCTAACTCACCAAGTGACATCTCATGTTGGGTAAACTTACTTGCTCTTCCACTTTGTACTCTTAAAGTCTTCACTCCTAGGAGTAATCTTGAGAGTAGGTCAGCTATGAGACGTAAAAGGCAGGAGGAGTATATTACTAGCGCCATCTGTGGTTGGGGTGTGCCGGGGGTAATTTGCAGCTTTTGCGGGAGATTTTAGCCGAGGATTCACCGACTTTTTCAGTTGATGAGGACATGAGTGTGAATGAGCTTAATGTCGAACAAGTGTAGGAAGAAGATTGGTGATGGTCACTATTCCGCCGCGGTTAGAGTTCTTTCGTCTTCCGGTGTTGCCCCATACTCTAGTACCACCCTAGAGGCCTTGCGTGACAAGCATCCTACAGCTCCGTCCCCTGTTTTACCGGCTTTGTCCGCAAATCCTCTTTCCCTCGGTGCTCCGTCGTCTGTTGTTTTGGATATGATCAGGGGTTTTCCGCGTGGGACATCGTGCGGGAGAGATGGTTTACGTGCTCGACATTTGATGGATTGTTTGGGTGGTGCGGCTGTTGCTATTTCGGATGAGTTGATCTCTTCTATCACTCGAGTCGTGAATCTGTTCTTGGAAGGCAGTTGCCCACATGTACTTGGTGAATACATTGCTAGTGCCCCTCTCACTCCGCTTCTTAAGCCAGGTGGCGGGATTCGTCCGATTGCTGTAGGTACTATCCGGAGACGCCTCGTGTCTAAGGTTGGAGCTTTTCTTGTTGGCCCTTCTTTGCGTAGTTATTTTGATGGTCTTCGGTTTGGGGTTGGCGTGTCCGGAGGAGGGGAGGCTATTTTGCATGCCTTGAATCGTCTAGTGGAGGACCGTGGTTCAGATGTGGGTCTTTCCATGTTGTTAGTTGATTTCCGAAATGCTTTCAATATGGTAGACCGTGGGACCATGTTACGAGAGGTACGGTTGCGGTGTCCTGCTCTTTCTCGGTGGGTTGAGTTCTGTTACTCTTCTCCCGCCCGTTTGTATTATGGAGAGCACAGCCTCTGGTCGTGTCGGGCGTCCAGCAAGGGGACCCATTAGGTCCTTTGCTCTTTGCTCTTGTTTTGCACCCATTGGTATGCCGTATTAGGGACTCTTTTGATTTGTGCTTGCATGCTTGGTATTTGGATGACGGGACTATTGTGGGGGATACGTTGGTAGTGGGAGATGTATTGAAGATGATCATGGAATTTGGGCCACAATCGGGATTGGTTCTTAATGTTGATAAGACCGAGTTGTTTTGGCTCGTGGAGGATCCAAGAAGTAGGCAACATGGTGTTTTTCCACCAGCTATTGCTAGGCCTTTAGATGGTGTTAAGGTCCTTGGGGGGCCTGTCAGGTACGTCTCGAGTTTTTGTAGTGAGCTTGTGTTGAGAAGAGTCAATCGGACCATCGAGCTTATGGACTCTGTCGCTACGATTGGAGATCCTCGATCTGAGTTGTTGCTTCTACGGGCTTGTTCTCGCATCTCTAAGCTTTACTTTGCCTTACGTACTTCCCCTCCTAGCGCCTTTGTCTCGGC
>JANIEQ010001842.1:0-18346 GCA_024708375.1 Oxalis stricta
AGAACGTTAGCTGAAATGCACGAGGATAAGTGGTAGTACTAGTACTAGTACTGATCACCATGGTGTTCATACTATCACATATCACATTAATGTCAGACACGTCAGTCGTCAGTTCAGTTTCGTTCAGTTACAAGTGGACGAAATACTATTGGCTCAATCGAAAATTTTCACATGGCCGACACCCTGTTCATGATCTTATCATCTGATGAAGAATTCGTTCATTAAATTTTACTAACACTCTTTCAAAATTTTAATATTTTACAGTTATTTGGAAATTTTACAAATATTGGGTTCTCCAATGGAATTTGAGACGGAGTGCACCCTAAGTTCTCTGTTTCTTCCTCGCCAAGCAACCTTTAAGAGAAATTTAACAAATTAACAACCATTATTTGGTTAACTCAAAGAAGGATCATATGAGCTTGTGTTATAAACTTTCTCATGTCATTAACTTCAGTAAATAAATAAAGAGGCATGTATTTTCGGACGGAGGGAGTACCACACAGATTGATACATGGCAAATTTAGTAAAAAATTCAGTGACAGTAATAACCAAACCAGCAATACCTCCCACCTCCACCATGTCCTTCCTCTTCTTCTTCATTACTCCTGCTATGAATCCACCATAACAGATTTGTGAAGAGAGTTTCCATCGTCAAAACAATTCAATCTCCTTGCCTTCTCCAAAGCTTTCTCTTTATCGTAAACTCCTTCCAGTGCAAACACAAACCCTTTCCACCCTTCTCCTTCTATATCTCTATCTCCCTCCCTCATTGGATTAATATTAGTCCATTTTACAAGCTCCCTCACAAAACCAACATCACAGAATAGAATTTCCGTTACCGGAAGTAACGGTAGAACTTGTATTCCGATCCTGCAATCTCTCCATTCTGAAGGAGCAAAGAAATGAGCACTATCTCTCTTATTAGCCCATAAAGTACTAACGACACGATTCTCTTTAACGAAATCTTCTTCATTATCATATATAGTACTGTTTTCTGTCACGTGCCACCAAGTTTGAGCAGATTGAATCTCCATGGCTGCAAGAATCGATCCAACGGCCACGAGCTGAGGGTCTCCGAATGCTAATCCCATTAAAGCTGCTGAATAATAAGCATTCACTGCTTCAGAACTGCTTCCCTGATTACGTCCATCAGAAAATTCTATCAACCCTCCTGCCCAAGAATGTAATTTGTACAAATCGAAGTTTCTCAATCTTGGATACTTTGAGTTTGACTGTCTTCTTCCTAAGTTCATGAAATCTGCCATGAGTGAATAAGCTTCGGCCTTATACTTCCTCCCCCATTTCGGGTCGATCTTTACAAGAACAGCAATGGCATAGAAGAAAATATCCCAGTTGCTGATGATGACCGTTATATACACCAAAACCAAAATCTGCCACGTCATCGATTGATCCTTGTTTGGTGATAATTCCACCCCATTTTCCGTCATACACGAAGCCATTACCGTTATAGGTTCCTTCCAACCACGGCTCAATAGCTTCTATCAAGAAGTTTTTGATTCCTGGGATGACGTCGAGAAAACAGGCTTCCTCTGCTATTAAAGCCAACCTAGCTGCTCTTGCAATCAACTTACCGTAAGAATATAATGAGGCTGTCGTAATGGGCGTCGTTGACTTTAAGGACTCGACATCTTTACAAAGTGCTGACACAATTTCCTTGTGTGCTTCATCTTTGACGCCTTTAATCGAATACCACGTGATCGAAACAGGTTTTGGTTTCAATATCCATGAATTGCCAGCAACACCGATGAGATCACCATCGATACTCTTAAACTTCAATTTCTCTAAGATGGTTACGTTTGAATATTCATCATCACGAGATAAGATTTGAAGATGAAGAGGATGTGCAAGCATGAGCAAATCGCCCCATCCCTTCTTTTCCCACTTATACTCTACACAAAATGGTTGAGTGAAATTAGCATCACCTGATATCGGATAACAGATGCTGTACTGATCAAGGATTTCTTCGGTTTTCGAGTCGGAGTCGGGTAAGACAGTAATCCTGATGATGCCTGAAAAGTTTCCAGTAGTGATCAATGACAATTCATGGCCCAAATTTATCGGTGAGGATGAATACAGAAGCCAAGTTTGATTATTGTTTAGCTTGATGGTGTGTTTGGTGAATGAGCTGTTTGAATTTTCAACGGAGACTATCTGGTGGATGGTTGAAATGGAAAGACTTGTGGTGGAAGTAACCGCACATGTCAAGAATGGACTTCCTCTAACAAGAAAGAATCGAAGATTAGAATAAGGGAATTCCAAAGTGACACTTAGATCATTGTAGGATGAGATAATGTGTGTTTTTTCAGGAATGGTTTTGTCAGAAGCAGAAATGGTGAGGTCAGGTGAAAAAGTCTGGTATATAACAGAAGGGGAATGGAATTTAGAAGGATAGCAGACGGAAAGAGAGGATAGTGAAGACTTTATGAGATAAGGATGGATGTATTCGGGCTGGTTTCCATTCTTGAGTGCGAAGTTTTGGAAGAAAGAGTTTGTCGGAAGAGGGGAGGAGAGTAGGCTTGGTGAGAAGAATAGTGAAGGGTCTGGAAGGACGGTGGATTCTGATTTTGGGAAAAGAAACGGGAAGTTCGGTGGCGGCGGAGGCGGAGGGGGAGAAAGCGGAGGTGATGGGGGCAGTGGTGGGGGAGGAGGAGGTGGCGGTGGAGGTGGCCGGCGTTTCTTTCCGAAGATCTTTCTGACTTCTCTTTTGAAATTTCTTTCAAAATTTTTTCATCTTGTTATGGTGCAAGAGAAATGGCGGTAGTTTTAACGGTATTTTGATAGTGTTGTTGAGAAGAAAAGAAAGATCTTATAAGCAGGAAGGAATCTCGTGCAGAGGAGTAATAATATCAAAAGAGAATGGATTGTCAGACAAGAAAGGGAAAAGAATATGAAAGGTGGATTAATCAAGCATGGTAAGATTGTGTAACAAGCAAAGGATAGGAATGAAAATGGTGTCTTTTAGCCTTTTAGGAGCTTTGACAGGTAAAAGAATATACAAAACTAGATATTAAAGTAATTACTCTGTTTTTGCATCACATAGAACACATGCATCAAAGCTAAACCTCTTCTTAACATTGCCAAGCTTTTGAATAAACACTAATGAGAAGATGGATGGTACCTAAAAAACAGCAAGTATTTCACTTCATTTTAATATATAGGATGATAAGATAAAAGCTAAGATACACGTGATAAAAGCAATCTAACAATCAAATACCAAAGTTGATCAGCATATTTTGCCTTGAAGATAAGTAAATTCAGTGACAGTAATGACCAAACCAGCAGTATTTCTCGCCACTTCCACATCCTCCATCCTCCTCCTCCTCAACTCCCCTGCTATGGATCCACCATAACAGATTGGAAAGCGAGTTTCCATCGTCGTGACCGTTCAAGTTCCTGATCTTCTCCAAAGCGCCATCATTATTGTAAATACCTTCCAATGAGTAAACAAATCCTTTCCAGCCTTCGCCGACTCCTTCCCTCGACAAAGCCGGTAACGTCCACTCCACAAGCTGCCTGGCAAAATCGACATCAGAGAACAGGACTTCGGTTATCGGTAACAATGGCAGAAGCTGGATTCCGAGCCTACACTCTTTCCAATCCGGCGGAGCAAACCATAAACCGCTGTCCCTCTTGTTCGCCCATAAAACACCGACGACTCTATTCTCACTTGTGAAGTCTTCTGGATATATATTATCTCCCTGTCTCACATGCCACCATGTTTCGGCTGCCTGGATTTCCATCGACGTGAGTGTAGATCCGATGGCGACGAGGTGAGTGTCGCCGTATGCGAGCCCCATCAATGCAGCTGAGTAGTATGCATTTACTGCCTCACTGGTACTCTCTTGATTCCTCCCATCTCCGAATTCGGTTAACCCTCCTGCCCAAGAATGCAACTTGTACAAGTCGAAATTTCTCAAACGAGGATAATTGGAATTGGATTTCCTTCCCAAGTTCATGAAATCAGCCATGAGTGAATAGGCCTGTGGCTTATACTTCCTTCCCCAACCAGGATCGATTTTTGCCAACACGGCAATGGCATAAAGGAAGTATCCTAAATGGTAGTGATGATCATTATAAACACCAAATCCAAAATCAGCACCAGAATCGGCTGATCCTTGTTTGGTAACGATTCCACCCCATTTATTATCATACAGAAAACCATTAGAATTAAAACTTCCATCTAACCATGGCTCAATTGTATCCTTCAAGAACTTCCTAATTTTCGGTATCACGTCTGGGAAACAGACTTCTTCAGCCATCAAAGCTAATCTCGCCGCTCTTGCAATCAACTTCCCGTAGAAATACGACGAGGTTGTTGTCACAGCCGATGGGGTTTAAAGCATCGACATCTTTACAAAGAGCAGAAATAATTTCATTATAAGCTTCTTCTCTCACGCCTTTTATCGAATGCCAAGGTGATCGAAACTGGTTCAGGCTTTAAAACCCAAGAATCGCCAACGACACCAACTAAATCGCCATCTATACTTTTGTACTTAAAATCTTCCAGTACAGAGATATTACAATCATCACCAGATAAGAGTTTGAGATGTAAAGGATGAGCTAACATAAGCAAATCACCCCAACCTTTCTTTTCCCAACTATACTCTACACAATAAGGCTTAGTGAAAGATGCATCACCTGATACCGGATAACAAGAACTGAACCGATCGAGAATCGATTCGGTTCGTTGATCGGAGTTCGGCAACATCGCAATCCGGATTATACCGGAAAATCCATCTGAAGTAATCGAAGAGACGTTGTTACTCAAATTTATGGGTGAAGACGAGTATAGCAACCATGTTTGGTTGTTGTTGAGCTTGATGGTGTATTTCGTGAGTACGCTGTTCGATGCAAACGATAGAATCGCATGAATCGTTGAGATTGAAATTGCAGAGTTGTTCGAAACAGAGCAAGTCAAGAAAGGACTTCCTCGCACAAGAAAGAACCTGAGATTTGAATTGGGTATATCGAGAGTGACACTGAGATCACTATAAGAAGAAATTACATGGCTTTTTTGAGAATCGGTTCGATTCGACGCAGAGATTGTCAAATCAGGGACGAAAACCTGGTAAGCTGAACGAATTATTGTGGAATTGAGCTGGGTAAGAGAGAGAAATGGAAGATGAGGATGATTTGATAAGATACGGATGAATGTATTCGGGCTGATCGCCATTTTTGAGAGTATAGTTTTGGAAGAAGGAATTTGTTGGGAGAGGAGTCGATAGCAGAGAAGGAGAGAAAGAACAGAGATGGGTCAGGGACGACTGAAGACTGAGTTTTGGGGAAGGTGAAGGGTAATGTTGTCGGCTTTCGGTGGCGGGATTGCGGAGGATGCATGGTGGTAGACGGTGGCGGGAATTGTTGTGGTGGTGGTAGACGGTGGCGGGAATTGTTGTGGTGGTGGTAGTGAATTTTGCTCGTTGATGGGCTTTTTAAAGGGCTTGGTGATTTGTCTTTTAAACTTTTTGAACATTATTTATGGAAACTGTTTTTGTCAATTTATAATTAGATTTGGTAAGAGAGAGAGGGAGAGTTGGTTGAATAGAAGGTGAGGGAAATGGAAAAAGGTTGACCACTTTATTAATTGAAAAATTGTGTCTTGACCAAATCAAGGAAAAAAAAAAACAGAACACCATGTATCTGGGGAGTTGCCTTGGCTTAGAAGGTTTTGTTCTTAGCTTGGAGGTTTTAGATTGCCAAGCAGTTTTATTCAATCCTTGGAAAAATATACCATATCAAAATAGAGGACAATAGATGACGTTAATTTGTTTTTTAAAATTTATTTATTTAGACATATAATTAATCAATAATTATTTCTATAATAAATCATATCTAGATATAACATCTATATTTAAATGTAACTAAAAATACAAAATATCATTTATTATGATATGAAGATAATAGTAAATACTATTCTCAGAGCAAGTTTTTATTTTAAGTTGTAATAATTAGACTTCTTCTTCATTGTTCTTTCGAATATTTTGGTATTCTCTCTTTTATAATTGATGTTTTCTCATCCGATAATTCGCTGACGATGTTTCTTCCCATCACGTACAATTTTTTTCTATGATTTTTATATTACGGATCGAGATTTTTCTAATTAAAAATAAATAAAATCTTAAATCTTTTATAAAAAAAATACATTATCATTTTAATGTATATAATAATCTATAAATATAAAACATCAGTACTAATAATTTTAAAAAAAAAAAAAAAAAAATGAAAAATAAATAAAAATGGATAGATTTTTATTAAGGATTATTGCATTACCTAGGTCGTAAGCGAATGAGTAAACAATTGCTTTTTTTAGTAATACGAATGATGGATGATTCTGTCATTACCTTTGTCATTTCATCAAACAAGGACTATTACTTAACCTGAAAGACGGAGATCTTTTGCCTTGTACTCTTTTTAACGGATTTCCTTTTATGGAAACGTGAAGCTTTGTTAAGATTTTACAACAAGAAAAGCGTGTTACACTTCTGGATAAATTATGAAAAATACTCCACAGTTGGTCTATGTTTATATATCCTTCTGGCCATCAATAGTAAGAAAAATTCTTGAGAATGTTAACCCTAACACATCATTTTTGAGTATACAAGATAGATGTTAACATGTGTAAGATTATATAATATGTGGCAATTTGAGTTAGAAATAAATTATTTTAATTTGATTAATTAAGAATATATATATGTATGTTAAATACTAAATTAATTAGTTTGACTGAAATTCTGGGTCGTCTGTCTTCCTAAGTCCGAAGCCGCCACAACTAGTGCTGATTACGGCCACCATCTGCCACCACAAGTGTTGATCATGGCCACCAATACCATCAACTCAAGAGTCACGACCGGCCACCATGATCCCAACAGAAGCTGGCCGGGCGGCCACCACAAACTCACTTAAATCACCACGTCATCCATCATTTAAAAACTTTAAAAACGAATTAAAAAGCTCTCAAATTCAGATTTCTGTATAAAAAATTAGTTAATTATGGAGAAATTAATAAATCTCTCGATTTCCACTGTCCAGTACTCCATCATAGTCTCTTTTTCAATTTTCAGTTTCCGATCCTGAAATATGGGTGGCGACGTCGACGGGTCTGAAGGCGATCAGAATGATGGCGGTACTTTTCCAATCAGGGTAGCAACCTCCGGTCGAAGAAGGATGTACAAGTTGAACGAGATGGTGCCGTACTGGATTTCAGTTTTTATTATTAATAATTACTTAATTAATTAAATTTCCATCTCATCTCTTATGTATGCCATCTGTGATTAAAATTGTGTAAATGTCGACATTTAACTTGCATGCTAAAAACGATGTGTTAGGCTTACCCACACAAGAATTCTTCTCAATACTATATTATAATATCAGAAGGATGGGATCGTATAATAAAGGAATGTGCGACTTTTATGGAGAGAAACTAGATAAGCTAAAATTGGAAAATATCCACACGAATATTGAAGAATACATATGTTGCAATGAAAGAATGTTCCAGAAAATTATTTACACATGTATTGATTTAGAAAAAGGACTTGGGGATTCGAACTGCTTACCTCCCCACTACCCATGGTCTCATTTTTTATTTTTTTATTTTTCCTTCTTACTATCTCATCACCTGACAATTTCACCATTTAAATAATTTCTTATTCCAAGCCGTTAAGACAAGAAGGAGTTAGAAAATTGGTCACAAAAACACATGTATAGACATATTTATATATTTTTCTCGTCTTTATTTAAGTGCTCATTATCTTTTATATAAAATAATCATCATGGTGACCGGCCCTCGAGGATTTCAGCTAATATTCCTTCGACTACCGAGAATAACTACTTTTACAGAACAGTACGTATGTGATTTTATTTATTTAATGTTCTAATTAAATTCCTAGCATGCAGCAATATGACTTAAGTTTTATTGTTATATGCTATGTGAAATCTGTTAATGTTAGCGGAGCTATACAAGCACATAAAGAATTTTGTGTAGTAGCCGTGCAGAACAAGTTTTGGGTACAAGACAACAAGAAACTAAGTTGATATTTATCATGTGTGGGACAAGTTGGAAAATTTTATTTGGTTCTCTCCTTTTCAAACATTATCAGAAGTTAGGTCTTTCAATCTGCTTTGCTTATTTATAGGACTCTGAACTTCGTACTTCTATAAAAATATTGCTAGATTTTGTCTAGATGGTTTTTCCTCTTTTATATATAGAAAAACACTTATGCATTCGTCCGGTTTCCACGCTTTACATGTCTTGCTTCAAGTTGTCTCGTTTTTGATTGTTTTTTAGTTGTTTTTAGATGTTCGAAAGAATTTATAAATAATTATTTTTTAAATTAAAATAATATTAAATCATTGAGTGTGGTTAACTTAAAGTCATCTTTTGACTATTGATTTCTTTCGGTTCTATCTTCTTCTTCAATCGCAAAGCTACGACGAGGATATCACTTTCCTACAAGCAAACCAAAGAAGACGAGTGGAATCTCATGCTCACCTTTCTAAACAACTTGGTATGTTCAATTTTCTTGATAATTAATTGGGGGTTTTTCAAGATTCCAATTTTGTTAGGTTTTTTATTTACGATTGAAGAGAATTTTTGGGGAAAATTGTAATTCTAATTTAATTGCTAAAATTGATTGCTTAACTACATCGTATGTGTTTAATTTCCAACTAAAAACCACTATTTTCTTGATTCGGTTCGTTTTATTAATACATGATTTTGAACTTCAAGTTATGGTAGTATTAGAAAGGAGAAGATGGCATGTTCGATAGTCTACAGGCCAGGCGAAGTCGACGAATCAATATACAGTTCGGTTACAGAGAGATGCTTCCACCGAGCGTACATTTTCTTGATCTTGTCGGCGAGGGAAGGTCCGATTGTAGGAGAAGAGGTTGATGAGAAATCGAAGGAGATCAAGTTTAAACGACGAATCGGCGGAATCCACCGACGACGACGCCGTTGCCTCCATTGTCGTCGATGTGGCGTGGAGGCGAGTTGCGGCCCATAAGGATCAGAAAGAAGAAGAAGATAAAGAGAATGATGAAGATTCCTTTGTTTGATCTATAAAATAGATTTTCTCAGAAAAACAATTTGATTTTGTGATTTGTGTGACTCTGTCCGTGTATGTCTAAACATAATGTTTATATAAATGGTTTGAGAGAGAAGGTTTGAGTTGTTGACTAACCATAATAACAAATAAAATAATATTAATTAACATAGTTAATTAATTAAGTACTTGTACAAAAAGCTTCAACCGAACGCAATTATAAGTGAGAGCATCAAAAAGCAACGCCAAGCAATTGCTTGACGTGAAAACGAACGAAGCCTTAGCAACTTATGGTTATCCTTTTAGAGTCACCATTTAAAATCAAGGTAGCTAGTACTATTTTCTTTATTAGAGCATCACCAATGTAAATATATTATTTATCATTCTATTTTTCGCCGTAGTTGAAGACATATAAACAAAAAAAAAGTTGTATACCCATAAAAATTTTGTTCCAATTTAACTAACAATTTCATATCTCGCGAATCTTTTCTACCAATCGTATGTCTGAACCGTTAAATTTCTAATTAATAAAGTCATATTATTTATCGTCAAAAATCGTTGATGTATCATCATTATTCCGTCGAAATCATCTCAATCATCTCCATATAAACTACACGTCAAATGATTACTCATAAATAAATGACGCGTAAGCGTTGTGATCTGGATTTTTTTTTTCTAACCTCACCCAATCTAAAAACCACGCCTTTGAGAATTTATTAGGTTAAGGAAGCTCACTGAATATTTATCCTCTTCTCCATTAGCATCTCTTCATCAATCTTATACTTACATACCATAACTTAAAAAAGTAGTTAGTTTTGAGCCATGATGAACAGAAACACCTAGAATTTGAATTTTTTCAGAAAATCATAAAGAGAATCTCCAAGAAAATCTCCGAAAATTTGTTTCTCCGGTTATCATGAATGCATATGCATTGGTATTGATCAAAGGATTGTGCATTGTAAATCAGGTAAACTGATTAATGGCAAGTAACTAATCAATGAAGGGGCAATATATCCTAATTTTAGGGAAATTAAAAGCATTTCAATAACTTAAATTAGAATCAAATCAAAGAAATGCGGATCAAACAACGTAAAGAAGGAAAAGAAAAGACAACTTAAAAACTAAAAAAAGGGAAACGAAAAAGCTATATAAACCACGTAAAGATCCATATGAAAATCAGCAGATCAGCTCATCTATTCTTTTCTTAATTTTTTTTTTTTCCTTTTCAGAAAAGGATCGAAACAAGAAATATAACAATGGGAATGAGTGGTCATACATTAGTTCCCACTGTGACCTACTTCTTGTTTCACCTATTACTAATTACATTGAACATAAATAGCCATGGTATTGTTGAAGGAGCAGAAGTTCCCCCATTCTACGTTAAACAAAAAGAAATGTTGCAATTCATGGGAGTGAAAGGAAACCCTAATCTCCAAGTTCCGGCAATGTTCGTCTTCGGCGATTCATACGTGGACAGTGGCAATACACATTTCTTGGCAAAGCCGGAAGGCAAGCGTACTCCTCCATACGGAATCGATTTCGGTCCCGGTAAGGAAGTTACCGGGCGCTATACAAACGGCCGACTTTTGACAGATTTCTTCGGTAAGTCATCAATTAATTTAATTCTAGGGTTTGATAATTCATCGTTAATTTTATTAATTATTTTCAGTTAATTAAAATAATTTGTCCTGAATCAATAAATACAGCTCAAGTAGTCGGTTTACCATTTCCTCCCACATACCTGACAATGTCCGATAACGAAAAGAAGACTACTAAAACTGGAATGAATTTCGCATCAGCTTACGCTGGAGTCCTACCAGATACTAAAATGCCAGTAAGCAACATTTTAATTATGTATAATAATTTAATTATTGTTATTTCTCTAAAATTACTAGTATATGTTAATTAATAATGTCATCATAAAATACTAATTAATTACGTGTGTATATGTATATAAATATTGCAGAAGGCCGTGGGTCCCCCAGCCTTGAATTTCGACGAGCAAATCGATTTATTTGAAAAGAGTATGAAGACTTTACAGGGAGAGTTCAGCAGTAAAGAGAAATTCGATGAATACTTGTCCAAATCTCTCATCCTCATAGACATTGCAAATGGCGACTTGAGCTATGCTTACAACTTTAAGCATAGAAATGCCACGTCAGCCAACCTGACTTACGTGGAAGATCTAGCCGACAATCAATTGCCAATCCGATTGGAGGTACTGTATTACAATAAATATCGTTCTACCTTTCTAGATTCATTCATTTAAAAGTGATGTATTCAAGCAAATAACGAATGATCGGATATATTTATTTTTTAATGAATCTAAAAGTCAAAACGATATATATTCAAAATACGATATATAATATTATATATCTACAAGTAATTAATTAGTTAATAATTAATTTTTGTATTAAATTAACAGAGATTATACAAACTCGGGGCACGTAAGATATTTATTAGCAAGGTAATTCCATTGGGTTGTGCCCCATATGCTGTATGGAAGAATAATGGAACATGTGCAGCATGGAGGAACGAGATGTGTCAATACTACAACGTCCGTCTTCCAACTGTATTCCAAAAGCTTCAATCTAAACTACCAGGTCTCAAATATACAATTGGAGATATGTACACCATCTTTACCGATGTCATTGCAAATCCATCTTCCTATGGTAAACATATATAATCTATTCGTTTTCATCTTTTACATAGTGGCTTGTATTTTAGGACAGATGGAGTACGTAATAAGTTATTATAATTAATATTCTAATAATTTTGTTCATGATTGCAGGATTCACAAAACTCTTGAATCTTGTTGCTTCAATTGCACTGATGTGAAAAAGGTTTGCAACGACAGGAATGATCGCGTTTTCTTCGACGTTGCTCATGCCACTGAAGCTATGTTCTACTTGATTGTTAAAAGATATGTGACCGAACCATCTCTTACCAGTCCGATTACTTTTGCTGACCTCGTCCAAGATTAAGTAATACTACCTCCGTCTCAAAATTTGCATTGAAAAATTTGCATCTATTTTGAGACGGAAGTAGTAATTAGCATTGAAAATATATATATGTATACTTTAATTAGATTGGGGGAAAGATCCATATGTAATTAACATCATGTGAATATCTTTGTGTATTCTCTGAAAGGAAAAAAATCAATAATACCATGGTTATTATGTTCAAGTACAAAATTAAAATTCTTTTTCTTTCATTTTTCTTGTTAAATTTGAGTATATATATCCACTTTTGTAGCAACGCATGGCATCGATTTATACTCTACAGCACTCGTACTAAAGTATAGATTAATATAATTTTACTAATTAAATATTATATCGAATCTTATAATATTATACTGAACGTACTTTTTTTCTTTTTTTATCATCAAATAGGAACTTCAATTATATAATTGAGTTCGGCTCCAGCATGCAATGAGGCAGGTAATCGGCAAATCCTATTGATCTTATAATTAGCGATATAATAATGAACAAAGCGATTATCCTCTCGATGCGAAAATACAAAATTACAAGATAAAAAGCTACTAGGTAGCATGGGTATTGATCTCAGGGATAAAATGTCTACCAGATAAAAAACACACCTTTTGATTGTTGCAAAATTTCCTGGACTACCAAGAGAGCATCAAGTTCAAAAATCACATGTAAAATTAATGTAAAATTAGGGATGAATATGAGTCCGATCCAATCCACCGATCCGATCCGATCCAATCCAATCTAAGTGGGTTGGATTATGGATTCGACGAAAAATGATCTTAAAAGCACTGGGTGGAGGATGACGCCAAGTTATGGGGGCTGACGCCAATCACCCGCGCTTGTGGCGAGGAAACTGAATCTACATCATTTAAGTGTTGTACAATAAAACTTACTTTGATCCATTCCAAATGTTGATTTACGAAGTCCATGTATGTTTGAACTTTTTTGCATTCTATTTGTATAAAAATTTATGACTTTAAAATAATAAATAAATGATAGATATATAATTATTTCTATTAATAATTATTTTTTTGAGATTGACAACTTTCGTAATGCGACATTGGAAATGAACCGGAGTTTTTAGTTGGAGCAGGGTGTGATCAAGCCCTTATTGTGAATTTTAACTTCTAAGTAGGTGAAAGATTCAGATTAGGAGCTATTTTTTATTTTTTTGAGCAGAGGATTTCGAGGATATATATATATAAGCTAATGACTGATCAGAGACATATATGAAATGGGATTTCGTTACACAAACCAACTTCATTTCAAATTTAATGATATTCTGTAGACACTAATCCATTAATTACTTTTCTACAGTTTTTCTTTGAGAATGTTTTATTCGATGGATATAGCGCTACTGTTTATCCTAACTAGTTAATTGCAATTGTGGACTATTTCTATTTTGTATCATATTTTATATCATTCATTGTTCTCGTAATTTCTATTTGTTAAAATTAATTGTTAATTATTCAGCAAATTCCAATATCTGCAATTACATATATTTTCAGTTAGAAAAAAGATGAACTGGCCGAAATCAAATTGCATATGGAACAAAACATGACAGATCACTTGCATTAAATTTTCTCATGAACATATATAATTCAATCGTCTTCTACATTCATAGACTACCATAATAAGTACAGTTGAAAATCAGAAGTAAAAGTACATATAATAAGTAATTAACTATAATAGGAATATCAATTAAGTAGTAGTATTGATGAAATTCTGCTTTTTGGCTCTCGTCGGCTGGCTCTCCGGTTTTCTCCGATTAATCTCCGTATCTCGGGATGGAACCTTCCTCTTAAGTAGTACTCCAGAAGCTTTTCCCATACGTTTTTGGCTCATCTCCGATTTCGTAATCTTTTCACTCAAACTTTCAATGATTTCTATTATGTTGATATCTCCGAGCAAAACCCTTTTCCTCAAATCAGAATTCTTTGGATCGGTAATTTTCGACAGAAGAGACTTAAACTTGTCTTTTTCTTTCCCCAACTTATGAAACAAACAAGTCTCCAACGAAACAGCAGCTCGAACTGGATCACACGCGATCAATTTCCTTCTCTCCTCTCCGACTTCGAACTCCTTAGGAACATCGTATAGACAATCGTAAAGATGTCGACGGAATTCGTCCCTGAATTGGTCGTTAGTTGTTGGCAAAGGACGTTTAAATCGGATACTAATTGGAATTACATGGCTTCTCTCTGTTTAATGTCTGCCTTTTCTTTTGCTTCGATCTCCATATCTTTGAGGATTCTTGACTTCCAAGTAACGATGACTTCGTTCGCAGCCTCTTTGATTTTCTTGTTTGGATACTTAGTTAAAACCCTAAGACGCTTTCCTAGCTGGGTTTTTTCGAGAAAGTGACAAGTGACAGGCAGATTCTTGAGTTGATTCAAAGCAGCAAGGCAACGACCCTCGTCTTCTCCGCCAGAGATGGCGGCTTCGAACAGCTTCACGGCTTTTTCTTCCTCCATACGATCAACTCAAGCAATAAAACAACACTCAGAAAGTAACTGAGCGAAATAGGAAAAAATTATCAATCCTTAATTAATTAGAAAGTAACTGAGCGAAATTGGAAAAAGTTATCAATCCTCATGTTACCAGGAGAGAAAATAAATAGGAAGCTTTAGCTGTAAAATGAAAAATTTTTATATGACTTGATGTACTACGTCATTTATATATGTTTCAATTAGATTTCGATATGTAGAATATTTGTGTCATCTACTTTTTCATATAAGTATATAATTTCTCCCTATAAATCTTCTTTTTCTGTCAAGTTCATTAATTAAATTATTTAAATTAAAAGGAGAATTAGTAAAAATATTAGTATAATAAAAATACCTTTCGAAAAAGAATTATATGTACTGGAGTAATAAAAAAAGAGTTCCAAGGACTAAAGAGAAAATCTTCCATAACGTTATTTTTTAACGTTCTCAAAACAATAAAAGCGTTATGTTTAACGGAAAAGGATAGATAGGGTGTCAAGTCCAAACTACTACACTTCGTCGTCAACTAGTCTTCATCATCGTCTTCGAATAAAATTTGCAGAGAGGAAGTTGGATTTCTTATTGATAGATTATAGATACTAGAGGATCATATTCGAATTTGCTTGACCCAAAGAAAAATGGGAGAGAGAGAGAGGACCCACAAAAGATAAAGAAGATAGCGGCAGCCGCCTACGATTACGAGAATGACGCTCGATGGGCCGATTACTGGTCAAACATCCTCATCCCTCCTCACATGGCCGCTCGCTCCGACGTCGTCGATCACTTCAAGCGCAAGTTCTACCAGCGTTACATCGTCTGAAACTCTCTCTTTATCTGTTCACAATTGAGTTTACTTTTTAGATTCATTCTGAGATTTTCAATTTCTTTTGAATACGGCTGTCAATTGTTTTACCTGTTTTGAGGTTTTTATTGGGTTTATTTCCTATGTTCTCAATCACAGAAGTGTTCAAATGATCTGTTGAAATTTGATATGGAAAACTTTATGAGTTATTCTGGTAAAATTCTGTCTTTCAATAGCTGGTTGCTTCCATAATTGGTACTCACTATCATCTGTTTAATTATGAATTTGATTTTGGTCATTGCAACACTTGAAAGTAATTACTTTTTTTGGTAACAAGCCCTTAACTTAATTCTTGTTGTGAATATACTTTGTGCCTCTAGGGCGTTGTTTTTTTTCATCTTTCGATGCAGAATTACTTGGAGTTCCTCACTATATTCATGAAAATAGTTAAATAATTACAGTTACCTTTTTGGCTTCCCGGGTTCTGATGTTTTTTCTTATTATATTTCTCCAATTTCTATCATCTTTTCATCCTGATTTTTAAACTTCATAGAGGCTAGGCTATAGGTCTGTTGTTACATTTATGCTTGATGTTTCTTATGGGCCTTGATAAATGAAATGTCGGTTAACTTTCATATTGTTGCCATGTACCTTGTTATCAGGATCCTGACCTTGTGGTAGAGCCTATGTCCATGACTGGTTCCTCCCAACCAACATCATCTTCATCGGCATCAGCCTCCACAACTGCTCGACCCCGCAATACAGGTAAAGAAATTTATCATTTTCAGTTGATATCCCTGTAAGTGAAAGTTCTTACTCTTCACTGACAGACAGAGAGTATTGTTAAGCTTATTGAACTGAGCTCGATTATTCTTCCAGGGACCAGTACTAGAACCTCAGCAACATCTGCAACTGCTGGGTCAAATTCAACACCTGGACGCTGGGATCGTCAAACAATACAATTTTCCATCAATGCTTGGGTGTGTGATTCTTGTAGTTATTTGGAAATGAGTTATTTCTTCTTTATTTTGCTCTATTCAGAAAGAATGACATATTCCTGTCACGAATTTTAAACTTCCTGTCTTCCTCTGATTGTCGTTTGGGTAGAATAACTTTGAACTTAGCTGCTGAATCCTCTCTCGTCCATATCAGCCTGATTTTTAGTGGAAATTGTCTGTTCCCTCTGAATTTGACTTTCTGGAAGTTCTCTTCGTACATTTTGATAAGTTTATAGTGAAATCTCATGCAGGGTTTTCGTTGTGGCTGTTCTTGCAATCTTTCCACTTACACCTAGAAATCTTTCGAATAGGGCATATGCCTGGCTTTTATGGGCACAGCATGTTCCTCGCTGTATTCTGTGTACTCATTGTATGGGGTAAGCTAACTACCTATCCTGTTTCACTTCTTTGTCTTTGAAACATCAATCTATGATGATTTTTCTCAAGTGGCCAAGTTTCTATTTTCTGTAGAAACCGAGAGCGTGGAACCCACAAGCTCTGCAAGTGTACTTCCAATCAATCATTGCCACAAAAGACTTCATTTACTTCACCTACTGCCTTACATTTGTCACATCACAGTCTTTCCCTTAAATGTGAGTACTGCTTGTTTGTTGGATATGGTTGCCTTTTGTTTTCCTTACTTGTACCCTTAAACGAATTTGTACTTGGTTAATGAACTGAAAACTATTGGCATCTCTGTTGCAGTTGCTCTGATTCCCATTTTATGCCGAGCAATTGAACATGTTGCCAAGTTCTTAAGGCGTAATTTCACCCGTTCCAACTTATATAGGTAAGTCCAGAAAGGTTTCCTTAACCCTTGTTACAATTTACAGTATAGTAATCTATACTTTATACCTTTTCAGGCTTATGGTTCCAATGATTCTAATTTTTGGGATCACTTTATTCGAGTCTTGATTTAGTATTAATGTGCTTAAAGGAGATAGAAGTTCTATGAGTGGCTAATCATAGCATGCCTGAATTTTCATGTTATTAACTAAACTTCTGTTCGGTAGTTGTACTACACACAACTTATAGTGGTGTTTCCTGTGAATCGATAGGAAGTACCTGGAAGATCTGTGTGTGTGGGTTGACTCGAATGCAACTACGCTGAACATTCTCTCTTCAAATGCCGAGATTGGACTAGGCTTTCTTCTCATAGTATCCTTGCTTTCGTAAGTTGATAGTATTAATTCCTTTTCATCACAATGCAGAGACTGCCAACTTCTTTTAGCAATCTCTTTCCTTATGTCTTCTTTTTCTGTTTGATTTTATCTGTGCAGGTGGCAACGTAACATAATCCAAGCATTCATGTATTGGCAGGTAGGTTCCCTCTATGTGTATTTTTCTTAAATGTCAAATTTGTATGGATTATGAAAATTTAAGCTAATGGACCTCTGTTTGGACTTTCTTCTTCCTAACAGCTATTGAAGCTCATGTATCATGCTCCAGTGACTGCTAGTTATCATCAGAGTGTGTGGGCTAAGATTGGGAGAACAGTCAATCCGGTCATCAGCCGTATATGCGCCTTTCTTGAACACTCCCGTCTCTACTGTTCAGAGGTGGTGGTTTAGGTAGATAGAAGAAGAATTCAGGAATATACTAAACTAAAGGAATGATTCATTTTCTCTCTATTCTACTTGGATTTCTTTCTCTCCAAGTATTTCCTTTAAAGCTGGAACTTGTTTCCTTACAAATTCGCTTACTATAGTTACATTAGTGTGTCAATCGTTTGCATTATGAATAGATCATCTAACTATGTACTATAGAGAATAATAATATTTCTCTTGTTTTCAGAATTATGTTATTCACATTGACATATTATGTCTCCCAAAAGGTTCAATCTTTTGTTTCAAAATTTAATCAACATGAATGGAAAGCCTCTATCTTTAAAAATTAATAATTTAAATATATATCATATAAAAATTTATATAATAATTATTTGTATTGATTATTATTAAATTTACGTAAAATTTTATATACAATAAAAAGAATTCTAATAATATATACC
>JANIEQ010001843.1:0-12577 GCA_024708375.1 Oxalis stricta
GTGCCACGATATCTACCAACATCATCATAACTTGTATCAGTGGAATGTTTATGACCAACCACATTGAAAGAAAAATCCAAATGGTTTTAACAAGTCTGTTGGATTCCTTTTCTGTGTGGGGCTATTCTGAATGTCATATTTCCAATTTATTCTGTCCTGTCTGCAACATGATAAGTTCTACTGCATTAAAGTCTATGACAATGGCACGTCAAAGTAACCCACTAGTCCTGTTACATCACTTGAAAGTTAATATCAGTCTTGACATGGATAGCTATGATCAAAAGAAAGATAAACATGAAGAAATAGGTTTAAAGATAGAAACATTCTCTCCAAAGATACTCTTTAGTTAATGATTCATTCATCTCACTCACTGTTGACAAAGTAACAGCATAACTGAAATTCTTAATGGCCATACTGTGTGTATTCATCTGAGTTTTGGTTTTGTATGACTATTCACAGACACGTGGTGGTGTTGGAATTCAATCAGTACACGCATGGTTCACGATGGAGGCTTACGACTCCATAGATAGGAAAGAACACAGAGAGGAAGGAAACGAGGCAGATGGTTTTTATGAAGGAATCAGAAAGCTCAAGAGTGAAGAGGAGATTTCTATCTGGAAGAGACTCTGGCTTCGAGCGAAGCTCTGGAGTAAAACCATTTTTTGTGGATGAATGAATGAATGATTTCATTTCACAGCTACCTCTTTGGATTGCACGCCGCTTGACATGATTCCAGACGTTGCAAGAATATTATTGTAGGGGTCACATAGTTGTTCTTAATTTCCCATTTTGATTTTTTGGATGGAGCTAGATTCGATCTGCAGGAGAAGCTGCTTCGTTAAATCCTATCCATGTAAAAATGTACTAACATCATGTACGATTCCACCATACGTGAAATTTTAGTCGTTGATTTTCAATCAAAGAAATCCTTTAATCTGTTCATGTAAGAGTTCATTTATTTCCGTGTCCCATTTCAATCAAGGAAATCCCTAAATTTGTTTGATTCACAAGCCTCAATGTAACAATGATTGCAACGTACCCTCCTGATTTGATCCAAACAACTGACATTGTTTGTGTGGGTTGGTGAATTGTAATTTCTGCAAGCTTTCGCTAGTCTTAGTTACAAGTTTCCTTTCCCTAGTTCCTTAGTTTCATTTCTCTAGAGTAATCCAGTTCTCTTGACTTAGAGAAGTTACATATGGATCAGAATCTCAGTATGCCGAAATGCTGACGTTTGACGTCATCAGCCTTCTAAAGTGCAGACATTGACAACAGCAACCTTCGAAAATGGCGGACGTTGACTGCATGGTTACACAAATTGCCGGAAGTCTCATCTGACTTCCGTGTTTCTCTAATTTCCTGACGACGACTGACGTCCGCATTTGGAAAATTTAGAATAAGAAGAAGCTGAATTGTCTCGAGAGAGACCTCGATATAGTCTTTGCTTACAAAACAATTCTTCTTTTCCCTGAGTTGCAGTTTTGTTTACAACGTTGTTCTTCTTTCCCGAGTTGCAGTCTAGTTTAAAAAGAAAAATCTTCTTTTCCAAGGAGTTACAGGCTTGTCAACAATACAATTGCTCTTTCCAGAGTTACAGGCTTGCTTCCAAATCAATATTCCTTTCCTGAGCCATATGGCAGGGGCCTGTTTGCAAAAAAAAAAAAGAAAAAAACTTTTTTTCCCGAGTTACAGTCTTGTTTACAATAAAATTTTTCTTTCCTGAGTTACAGGGTTGTTTACAAAACGATTCTTCTTTCCTGAGTTACAGTCTTTGCTTTATACATACGATTGTTCTTTCCCGAGTTACAGGCTTGTTTTACAAACTCAAAAACGCAGCCGTTTTTGGATCTTCATTTGCTTTGGTCACTATATACAAGAACAATTTTTTTTTTTTTAGGTTCGATGTAGTAACAAATTTCATTTTTGTAAAATAAAATAAAATAAATGAAAGAATACATCATGCCCATAATCAAGAGGGTCTTAAATAATTTCCTCACAAACCAACTAATCATTTACTTTAGTTTTGGAGTGCTTATTTGTGCTCTCAGACACAAATAAAATTTCAAAAATAAAGATCACACAGAAAGAATACGATTTATGATATAAATATATGACCCGAAAAAAACCCAAAAAATCGAAGAGGGAGAAATAAAAAAATAAATTTTATTTTTTAGTTAATTTTTTCACTTCACATATTTCATCCCAGCATGTCCTCCCATGCAAAGGGAGAGCTTAAGTTGGTTATATCGAGTGAGGGCCATTTGATGATGATCTGATTTTTCATCCTCTTCTTTGATTTGGGTCAATTTGACTGTAAATTTCCCGGCCGGTCGGTTCAATTTTTTTCGAACCGGTTCTGATTTGACCTTTTTGCTTGTTATCTCTCGTAAATAATCTTTAGCAAAAACTTTTTTGATTTTACTACTTCCACTACGTTTCTCTATTACTTCCACCCTTGGCCGCTACATCCAATTTCAATATTATCACTGCTCTTCTCCAATCCGCCGCCGCCACCACCACCACCATCAATATTGCAGTTGGTTTCATCCATTTTGACTTCGTTGACTTCTTTTCTTGGACCGACTTTGACTAGCTTCGTCCTTCGACAATATACAACGCCACGTGGCTCACTCAACTCTCGTTATTGGGCCTGAGATGTTCCTCTTCGATGGGGCCATTTCGTTATTAAGCTTTTCGATTAAGTCTTCGTTGACTTGACTTTGGAAGAAGTAGTTCTGTAATAAGATCGTAAAGGGAACATTGACCGAGTCCGTCTATGTGTTTTCTTCTTTTATCTCCTCTCGACTGTTTTCTTTAAGGCTTCCATGAAAGGGCCTGCTTACTTGTCATTCCACAAATTCTCGACGCATGAACGGAAACTTAAACACCGACGTCGGAGATCTCGGACTTCCGACAAAGGAAGACACGGGAGGTGGCTTCACCTGTATCTTTTCGAGCTCCACGTCAGCAAATGACATGGCAGGTAGTGACTCTCCACGTGGCCTCTGCCTATAACCATTCCAAGCCCTTTACAAAACTCTCATTCTCTTGATCAGACGAAGAATTGTCATTCTCTTATTATTACGACTTAATTGTGCCGAATTCGATCTGGATCGTCTTCGAAACCCCAACTGATCTCGTCTGAATTCGACTCTTCTTCGTCGGCTGATTTTAGAGGTCTTTCTCGGATTTGACTTTCCCTTGGGTGACGGAGGTGCACTGTGATGGAAGAAAACTTTCTTGTGCTTTCTGGGCTTGAAGGTACACTTCATGTACCCACAATTGTCAATTGTGACGTGAAGAGAAGATAGTGCCATATTTTTTATTTAGTTGAAGATGATATATACGATCGATCAATTCCTGAAAACAAATGCGAAATAGAGATTAGCCTCAGTTAATTGAAATTAAGGAAAATTTATTAATGATCTTATAAAATATCTAATTAATTATAATCACTTATATAGAAAATATTTCTATACTCAGACAAATATTTAATTAATATGCCTAATATTGGATTTGTTTTGGATCTCAATGATCCGACGACTAATTATTTGTCTTTATGAAATCAAATAAAACACATTGGATTTCAGATAAGATAACAATCTAGCTCCAAGATGCTTGACATTGTAATGTTCTCCAATTAAATAATTAATTACCTGACTAAAGAAAGAAAAAAAAATGATGAATGAATAAACTTAAAATGTAACGAATATGACATGCACCTATATAGTGTCGCGATTCGTCTCGAATGATCAAATAATTTGGGACGATGTTATTTGATTTATGTCATCAAATATTGTGATAGACGACTCTAATATACATACATTATATGAATTTTGGGAAGGCCACATCCCAAAAAACTTAATTCAAGAGGTTGGACAACCCCAGAGTTCATATATAAGTTCTCACTCTAACTTTTATGTCCTTTGCTATGTGAAATCAAAGATACCATAGAATTGCAGTTAAGCTTGTAATAATCCTAAAACGTGAAAAAGAAAGGCTCGAAAACCTTCTACAAGAAAATAATTTTTGGTTTTTTCTTTTTCCTCCCGAAGAAGATAATGAAAAGGGAGATTTTATTCTAGATGACTATTAAAAATTAACTCCTACTAATATATTTTTTTCTTTACCCTAAACAAAATTTCAATTCTAACGAGAGGAAGATTGACAGCTGATTCTTGGTTAACAAGAACTTCAACTATCGGACAGTACCGAGAGTGGAAACTCTGCAAATCGAATTTGGGAACTGAAGGGAATGTGGAGCATCAACTCCGTTCTGTGAGCTTTGAGGAGTGTCATTCATTCATCGAAGGGCGGGAGAGGTAGGCCGATCTCTAAAATTTTATTCGGAGGCGGGCGACTTGAAGGGAGATTTTATTCTAGATGACTATTAAAAATTAACTCCTACTAATATATTTTTTCTTTACCCTATTTATTTAAGTAGATAGAAACCCATGAATTAACTGATTAACAACCTCAAAACAGCCTTCAAATAAATAACGTATGGATAATTTCCAAAAATAGTAATTTGGTTATTTAAAGATGTTACTAATTTTTATTTTGGATATAAAGATGTTACTAATTAGTTTTAGTACTCCAACTATATTTATAAATCGTAAAAAATATATTAATTATCTTTAAAAAAAATCGTAAAACTAATTGCTATCGATCCAGTTAACGGTTGAATGGTTTACCAGCGTACATAATGGTATATATGGCACAAGTTTCGCCAATGATTATTTTTATTTTGAATTTTAGACCATTCATTAATTAACGGAAAAAAATGTTTAAGCATATTTCACCACGGTAGTAAAAATCGGATTCCTCAAATAGGAAAAATCGTATGTGAATCTAGAGAAACGATAGGAACGCTCAAGTTCCAAAAGTTCCTATTTTTTATTTTAATTTATATTAAAAAATATTAAAAATGTTTAAGGACTAATAAATAAAAAAATTATAAAACTCAACAAAACCTAAAGTGAGAATGGTGCCTATCCTATATTGCGGAATTAAGGGCCCGTTCGTTTCACTCCGGACATATGTTTCAAGCTGCTTCAAGTGGCTCCAAGTGGCTCCAAGCAATCTTTTGTGTTCGGTTCCCATCACTCGTACAGTACTTATATACTAACTATGATTACTAAATATTAATTTAATTGTTACTATGGTTAAATTAAAAACCCACCCAACTATTTCTCCTTCACAATCACGATCTCTTCAATCCTGCTGATTTCTTCATTCCTATACTTCAAAACGAGCCTTTCCAATCTCTCGTCTTTGGGTTCTCTCGCCTTCCTCATCGGACCATTCGCTCTTCTCTGACTACACCGACGGCAATGTCCGTGTCGGTCACGGCTCAATCATTGAACCAGAGGAGCCCATCGCCGATGAAGCCGATAAGATTCAATCGGAACCTAAAAGGAAGACGATTCACAAAAGACCCAATTCGAATCTAGGTATTAGATCCGAATCTTCGCCATTTCCTGTTATTGAATCGAATGGGGTAGGGTTAAATTTAGGATCAATCGAGAGAAAGACGACGTCGTTTCGAAAGAGAAGGGTAGTGTAGAGGTGGTGGAGGAGACAGATCGGACCGACGAGGATATCGAGATGTTTAAGAAACAGATTGCGAAAAATTCGGTTGGAAAACCTAAAAGATGGGAGGTTATTGCGTGAAGCTTTTAAGGGAAGGCATAGAATGGAGAATGTGATTAAGAAAGCTAAAGAAATGGGTGACCGGAAATCGGATGACGAAGATGGCGGTCTCGTTACTAGTTCAATTGACAAAGACGCCTTCAAGTTAATTAACCGCACTAATGATTTTAATATTATTTTAATCCAAAATAGTAATTGTCTATAAACTCCCTGAAGCAAGGAAGAGCTACTAAAATCAATGTAAAGCAAAAGCACTGGAGACAACTTAGAGCAAAGCGGAAAAACGAACGTACCCTAAATTCCGACCGCTCTACGCGTGCATTCTAAAGGGCGAGAACCGCGATTTTACGTCATGTATTTCACCACGAACAAAAGACAAAGAAAGGCGGGTCTTGGGCCTTTGTCATTTCCGGGGCCTATTGACTTTTTTGTTTATGGATCATGTTCATCTCTTTGACAATGGGCGGGCCTCAGAGATTTTTATGAACATTTTTGTATTTTTCGAGATATTTAAGTTTCAGGTCCATATGTTAGTGAAAAGTAGTGTTCGTAGGTTTCCGTGTCCAAAGAAAAAATTGGGGGTCCTTGTGTTATAAAAATATGGGTATGAGGTCTCGTATTGTTTCAAGTTAATTTTCGGCAGAGGTGTCAACGATGCGCTCAACACGTGTCATCATGACTAATAAAACGACGCCACGTGTCGTCTTATGTATAAAAATTACCACGTGGACAATTTGATTTCAATTTTTTTAAAAATTAAATTATTAATAATAGTTTTAAAAAAATAGTTTTTATTTAAACAGAAGAACGTGCCTTTTTTTACTTTAAATTTGTCAACATTACATGTATTTTGGGATCAAATAAATATGTCTAGATTTGAAAAGAATAAGGACGGAAAGAGTAATAACCAAAAAGATTTGAAAGATATAAATTATAAATTAACCATACATTTTTAAAAAGATAATTAAAAATTTTAAAAAAATTTAAAAAATAAAAATAAAATTTCGTTAATAAAAATATTTAAATAAAAATAATTTTTAAAATTAATTAATAATAATTTTATTTGAAAAATTAAAAAAATAACCTTGAAAAATTAAAATATTAACCTTGAAAAATTAATCAATAAAAAGTTTACTTCAAATAAAATTAATTATTAAAAATAATTTTTTTAGAAATTATTTAAAATAATTAATGATTTAAAAAATTTGGAATAAATATCTATCATAAGACACTTCTGCCTCACATCCGTGACACCTCAACAATATTTAACTTAAAACAACATAGGGACTTTCAAATTATCTTTTTTTAATACAAGAACTTCCAACTCTCTTTTTACACGTAAATCTACTTCGATCTATTTTTAATCAACACAGAGAGTCGCAGAAAATTTCCACTTTTCATTTTTTAAGAAAATTTTCCTTTTTCCAATTTCCATTTCCCATAAAATATTTTATCAAAACTCAAGCTAGTGTCTATTTTTACATATTTCTCAAAAGTCAAATCCCTAACTTTAAAAATTAAAATCTTTAATTTTTGTATATCTATAATTTACACCACGCCACATTTGATCCATTCAAAGAAGAATAAGAGATCCATTAGACATCAACTTTGAGTTGCCTCATACTACATTTAGAACTCATCTCAAATTTTGAACTGTGTTTTTCCTTAATTGACTTGTGTTTTTCCCTTAAATTTTTATATACCAATTGTGAAGAGAAGAATCGAGAGGAGGGATTGTGGATAGCATTTGTTGTAGAGAATGGTGACTTAAGATCTGAAAATTAAAGAGAGACAGGAGGAATTGGATTAGAGAGAGAAAAAGAATAACGATGGAGTGACAAACTCACAATTTTGATTTATAAAATTAATGACAAATTTATAATATAATATGGTATTATGACTCCATATTTTGTATTTTTCTATTCTTTCAGTTTAAAAAAATTCAATTTGAAATGTACGAAATTTTATGAAAATTCTCAAAAAATAAATATACGTTTTTCGAACAAAATTAGAAATTTTGCAAAAAATGAAGAATTTTCATCAAATTTTCGTGTATCGAACAGCCCCTAAATATCACTTTTTTTTTTTTGGTTTTTTTAACTTCGAGTATTAAAAAAGTGGGTTACTTGGGTCGGGTCATCATCTAGTCGGATCCTCTTCATCTTTGATTTGCAATACAATACTCTTTTGCTTTGCTGTTCGTTTATTAAGAGAGAGAGAGAGAGAGAAAATTCTTTTTTTTTTTTTAACTAAAACCAAAAGAAAGAGAGAATGGTACATCTCGTGATTTGATTTGATTTCAGAGTACATTTGCTTCGCCAGTCATCTTCGATCTGATCTAGAGCTACTCTGATTCAATTTTCAACGCTTCGATCTATTGACTCTCGCTCAATTGGTCGATCGGATTCGGAAGCTTGGAAGCAGAAGAAACAATTCCTCGTTTGTTCGGCGATTTCTCTATTCTCAGGTAATTTTCGTTGTAATCATAGTTCGATCACCTGTAGGCAGCAGGCTAGATACGCGTTTTTTGAATTTTGAGGGCTCCGATTAATTTCTTTAAGAGAGTTATCGGGCTGATTTTTTACCAGTGAATTTTCTTTCGTATTTGTATACCTTCTTATTTTTCCGATAGATGTATTGGTGCTTATGCTTAAGTCTAGTTGTGATTTATTGTTTCACTTAATTGCTTGAGTTGTTAGGTCGTATTTGGAACACTTGGGCAGCTTATCCTAGGGTATCGAGCTTATTATCTCAGCTGTTCTTTTTGATTCCTGAAGTCTATTGAAAAATATGATTAATATACATATTTTTCCTGTTTTTCGTTGTTGTTTTATTGTCCTTTTTGAGAACTCTTTCTGGATAAGTTTTAAATTTTCACGTAGAGGATCTGAAGATGGTGTCCTCGAGCTGTTTTCAAGTTGTGGGGCATGTTCTAGGCACGTTCTGAACAATGCTTTATTATAGTGCATAATATTTTTTTTGGGATCTGTCTTTCAATAGAGTTTTCTGGCTTTGTTTGCAGGTTTGTATATGGGAGTGTAGCCACTGGGCATCACAAGCTGATTAAGTAGACTTTAGAGTAATCATGGGGACTGAAAATCCTGGCTGCTCCAAGTTTTCCAGCAAGACTCTCCACCAATGACGCCTTGCATCATCAGGTCCAGTGATTGGATCAGGGGCTCTGCTTGTCAGACCTACCCCACTCTCCCCCTGGTCAGGAATCTCTTTACCCGTCCCCATCAATTGGACCCTCCGATGGGATCTGACACGCCCGCTTTTAGACCCAGCCCACCTGCCAGGTTCAACGATCCGTCAGGCTCTGCTCCTCCCACAGCATAATGTTCCACCAGCAACTGGACCCCACCAACGTTTTCAAATACCACACATTTCCACCACTTGCTCAAGCTTCGCACCTGGATATGGACCACCCCTTTGCAAGCTCCCTGGGTTTGCCGCCTAGCTCTTTTCGTCCACAGACTCAAGTCTCCTCATTGCCTATGGGAACTCCCCTCAAAGCGTAAATTTTGTTCAACCTGCTGGCAGTGTTCCTAGACCAAACTTTCAGTACCACCTTTTGCTCCTGCTGATTCTTCTTATCCTGGTCCTGTTGAGTCTATCATGGCCGCCGTTGCCTGGATATGTAACCAACCAGCCCAATCCTATGACACAAGCTCCTACTATGGCTTCTTCTCTTTTCTTTCTCAACCAGGGAGGTTTTTCACCTGTTCCAACATCATCGCCTCCTTTTCCAGCTCAGCCAGGAAGTTTATACCCACCTTTCTTCTGCAGGCTCCCATGGGTGCTTATTCTAGGGACCAAATGCAATATCCAGGGTCTGCACCTCCATTAGCTGGCATTCAAGGGGTTGACTTGAGGAGTTTAAGCCTGCCTTCTTTCCTCTCTTCCTGGATCAATTGAACCAGGTCTTGATCTTAAGGCATTACCACGGCCATTGGATGGTGATGTGGAGCCAAAGTCATTTGAGCTTAGATGTATCCACTGAACTGTAGTCCTAGATTTTTGCGCCTCACTTAGCTATGCGCTATACCCAACTCCCAATCTTTGGCTTCTAGGTGGCATTTGCCCCTTGGAGCAGTTGTTTGTCCTCTTGCGGAAGCTTCAGATGGGGTTGGTATATTTCACTTTTCAAAATCTATTAATATATGTATATGGCTATTTTAGTGCTAGACTCATTTGCTTCTACCTGTTTTGAGTATTCTTTTAAGGATGAAGTGCCAATAGACAATTTTGCTGGTGGCATTGTTCGTTGTAGAAGGTGCCGGACATAGGTGAATCCATATGTGACCTTTACAGATGCTGGAAGGAAATGGCGCTGCAATATCTGCTCTTTACTTAATGATGGTAAGGCTCGGAACTGAAAAATATTATGCTGTTTTGAGGTGTTTGAAAGCATCATGCTTGCCATAGGTTGTATCTTCAAAGTGAAATTTTGATAGGTGATGTATTGGGATTTTCATTTAATTCAGCAATGGAGAGATATTAATATTTGTAACACTATTATTTTCAGTTCCTGGTGAATATTTTGCACATTTAGATGCCACTGGCAGAAGAATAGATTTAGATCAGCGGCCTGAGCTTTCAAAGGGCAGTGTTGAATTTGTTGCTCCAACTGAGTACATGGTGCGGCCGCCGATGCCCCCACTATACTTTTTCCTTATTGACGTTTCAATGAATGCAGTAAGGAGCGGTATGATAGAGGTAAATATTTCTGACTGACATTATATTGTAACTGATCTACCTTTTCTCAAGGCATACCCTGTTGATTTTCCGTTAATGTGAAAAACTTATGATGAAAAGTAGGTGATGGATTTACAATGTAGCCCTTTTCTTTTTGTGCTCTGCTCTAAAGAATGTTGCTTGTCATGTTTAAATCTTAGATGTTCACGTTAGTTGAGACGTATTTGTTGTATTTTAGAGCTTTTATGAAAGTCTAGAAAGACTAGATTTTTCTCACCTTGTTCTGGTAAACTGAGATCTCCGAGCATACTTGTATATATAGTAGCGTTTAGGTGGTAAAGAGGTGCATTTTAAAGGAGAGAAGAATTAATAAAAGGACAACTTGACATGTGGCATCCTTTTTGCAGGTTGTGGCCCAAACTATTAGGTCGTGTCTTGATGAACTTCCAGGCTACCCCAGAACACAGATTGGGTTTATTACATATGACAGCACAATTCATTTTTACAACATGAAGGCAAGTGACTTTTTTTTGTTTCTGTGGGAATTTCTCCCCTTGTTTCATCAAATGTGTTAATAATAACGCAAGTCACAATTCTGCTTTTGCATGTACAGTCCTCGTTAACACAGCCTCAAATGATGGTGGTTTCGGATCTGGATGACATGTTTCTTCCGTTGCCTGATGATCTCCTTGTCAACTTGTCTGAATCAAAAAGTGTGGTGGAAACATTCCTTGATAGTTTGCCTTCCATGTTCCAAGATAATGTGAATCTAGAATCTGCCTTTGGCCCTGCTCTTAAAGCCGCATTCATGGTTATGGTGCGTCTCTTTTCTAATGCCACGAAACAGTCATTTCTGAATTTATTCCCTATTACAGAGAAACATAGAATTTTCGGATCATATTTTGACATCTTTGTTTATCTTCTGTTCGTCCATGCAGAGCCAACTAGGTGGAAAGTTGCTGATTTTCCAGAATACTATGCCATCTCTTGGTGTTGGACGCCTAAATTACGTGGAGACGATCTTCGTGTTTATGGAACCGATAAAGAACATGCGTTAAGAATAGCAGAAGATCCATTCTACAAACAAATGGCTGCTGATTTCACCAAATACCAGATTGCAGTGGATGTATTTGCATTTAGCGACAAATACATTGATATAGCCTCCTAGGTATATATAATTAGATCTTCGTGTGGTGATTTGTGCTTCTAGTTGTTGATGCTTACATTTGTATGTTTTTGTTTAGGAACTCTTGCCAAATATACTGGAGGTCAGGTGTATTACTATCCAGGCTTCCAATCAGCTATTCATGGACAGAAGTTGAAGCATGAATTATCTAGAGATCTTACCAGAGAAACTGCCTGGGAAGCTGTCATGCGCGTTAGATGCGGGAAAGGTCAGCCTTTGCATGTTTCACTAAAGCAGTCTTTGTCATCAAATGCACCAGCAAGTCTACATACATGATTTTTTTAGGGTATGCTGATATTCTTTGTCTGTCACACCCAGGAATACGGTTTACAACTTATCACGGGAACTTTATGCTAAGGTCCACTGATTTGCTAGCACTTCCAGCTACGGACTGTGATAAAGCATATGCAATGCAGTTATCACTTGAAGAGACGTTATTGACGACTCAGACAGTGTACTTCCAAGTTGCTTTGCTGTATCCTTTGGATGAAAAATTTCAGTACCAAATACCAATGCATTTCTCTTCCTGCATATCTGCATTTTGTTCAGAATTGTGTTGGTATGTCATATTTCCTTGTGACAAGGAATTAATTTAGCCATCTAAATGTTATAATGTGCCGTCTTCCCTGGGTGAATATCCGGTGAATATCCACTTTTCCATTTAGTTTCTATCAGACTTATGTTTCTTTTCCTGATGGGTTTTTTCATTGATTTCTCTATGCAAGATTTTGTTTTCTCCCCATAGAAAATATATTTTCTATGTATTTCTCCAATATGTAGCTGGTAGACTACATTTTTCCCCAAAGCTCCATTTTTCCTCTCTTTATCTTCTAGTATGAGGTTTGCTACTTTTACTTTGAAGTTTTAAAAATATTGTTACCTGGAAATTCTGGGACGGAAAAGAATACAACTGTGGATGAAATTTCCTTAACAGCAAAAAGATACACCGCATCTTGTGGAGAGAGGCGGATTAGAATACATACAGCAGCAGCTCCAACAGTTGCAGATCTAGGGGAGATGTACCGTCAAGCTGACACTGGT
>JANIEQ010001845.1:0-18091 GCA_024708375.1 Oxalis stricta
ATTTGTTGTAGCCAGTCATGCATTGACTTCATCGATCGATAGCAATTGATCTTGAAATCCTGACTAATAATTTCACGACGAATCATGTGAGTTTAATATATAGATTAGCGGAATGAATTTATTAATAATTTATGTCTCTCAGAGACAGACGAAGACAAACGTGTCGAAACAGAGTATACTTTCAGGAAGTTTCTACATGCATAAACTTTCATTAAATCAACAAACAGAGAGAAAGAAAGAGAAAGGCGGCCTAATGGTTCGGCATTTATCCTTAAGTTAGTGGTTTCGATTCATGAGGAGCGAGTATTTTATTTATAGCTAGAATTGTATTATAAAAGGGAAGGAACTGGAATTCTAAGAATTGGATTTGGCGGTAAGTTTTGCTGCCCATGTATTAACACGGGGCTAACTGTAAGGTTTATCTAAAGAAGGATGAAACCGATCATAGTTTATAAACTTTTAGTATAAATATTTGGCCCTATTATTGAAAATAAAAACTTATATCATTACTTTTCTTCTGAAAATCCATTGATTTTTTTCTCAAATTTAAGTTATTTGATTGATATGGCTAAATTTTCATCCATGTTGATTATCTCATCAATTATGTTCCTAGTTTTTTCGTGTGTGGTTAGCATCGATCCAATAATACATAAATATTATAGAAATTTTGGTTGTGTAGTTTTGTTCTTGTTTTTTAAGCATGTTTTATCTAGACTTCAAACTCACATACTAATTTATTACATGGTTATTTGTTATTGCTTGAAAGAAAATAAACAAAAGCATATTTATTTTTATATTTTGAGGTGGGAGGGGGTGGGTGGGTGGCGGTGGGGGTGCTAAAAGGATGAGACTGTAGCTGGGTTTTGCTGCAATGTAAAGAGTGGGAACTTAATAAACGTCAAGATTTTGAATGGATATGAATATTTTCATTACAATATATTAATATTGTAATAATAATATTCGTATCGCAAGAAATAAAAAATAAAAGTATTCATAAATTTGATTGAACATTTTAAATATTTGTGGTCCTCTATTTAAGAATTAATTCACTACATAATATGAATCATCACGCTGAGCCCACATCTGAACATATATATACTACAGATAAAACAAAAAAAGGAATTCATCAGGAATTTTAATTTTTTTTTTTTTTGAAGTTTGGAATTTTAATTTCTTAATAGGCATATTTAATATATTTTTAATACTAAGTGCTAGAGAAGAAATTTGGAGATCCGAAGAAAGATCCATTCTCAGTTCGAAATCATGTTGTCCCGCGCGTGATATCAGGAACAATCGTGGTAGTTATCGCGACAACTATTGCGGCAATGCTTCCGTTCTTCGGAGACATTACTGCATCGATTGGTGCATTTGTATTCTTTCCTGGGACTTCGTCTTGCCAATGCTTTTCTATAACTTGACAAATTTTGTACTCTTTCATGCTAAACTAATAAGGTTTTTTATGGTTGGCCTTTAAATCTATAGAAACGGATTTTACTTGCAAGACATTGTCTCCAAAAATTTAGTGACAATTTAAAATCGGATAATGTACAGAGTTTATTTGGCAATTACAACCATTTCTATTAGATTCGAAAGCTCACCCAACTTTTCTTTTGTTTTTTCCTTGTGCTTAGTAGCCCATTAATTAATCACAATATCTAATTTTAGCCGTTCTATTACTACCGTAAGTGCTAACTTACTCATCTTTTTCTCAAGTCTAAACAAAAAAGTTTCTAAGCTTATAATAAATCTAGAAAGTACATAGTACATTCGTTAGCTCAACTAAAAGGATCGTTTGTCGAAAATACAGATTTGCACTATCGTACCTAGTATCACAAGTTTAACAATGATGAAGGCATTTTTTCGTGGAGAATTATTGAATTTGAACATCTGCTACATATATCAATCCAACTTATACACAATTCAGTGCTTATAAGCTGAGTTTCTTTCCCAGGTTACCAGATGCTCCAGATATGGAGATATACTGTATGTACGGTGTTGGAATTCCGACCGAAAGGTCATTAGAGAATAACAGTTATAATAAAACAAAAAGCACTAACACTAAATAGTGCAAAACCATCCAATTTTTTGATTAGCTGGTAAAGATTCCCCTCCGGTTCTTCAATTTTTTGATCTATTGTGTGTTGTTCTTTTCTTCTCCATGTTCAATTCGATTCTTCATTGATGCTCTGATTTTTGCAAGTGTTTAATGTTGGAAACTGACGAGTCGATTCCCTGTTTTATTCACTACTGTGCGGCACTCACAGTTTGCGAAACGAAGCTTCTTTGAGGAGTTTCATCGAACATGTCGTAGGCATATGTGTAACTTGCTTCCCAAGCATATTTGACCCTCTGTGTTCTGTCAATTCTGCAATAATCCCAACTGCAAAATGGTCTTCCCAGCATCTGTTGTCGAGTTAAACTTTTCTGCAGCTTCTCACAAGCATTTTGTCGAACAGTTGGCTTGTACACTGCTATTTGTTGCTTGCTTTTCAAGGTACTTGATGAAAGCTCTGATGTTTTTAATTCTGGATATACTACTGACTACATAATGATAAAAACAGCTTCCTGGTTCTCTACTATCAGCATTCCAATTGAAATTTTGCAAGAATCAATCATATTAGTATAGAGAGACATTTCTTCGAATAGGTTGTATGCATAGGAGAGAAAAACTTGAAAAATAAGTAACTCAAAGTCTCCTTCAACCACACTTAGAATAGACCTCTGTGACATTAAACAGCAACAGAGGCTTCAAACATCAACCTAATCAGAGACTTGACCCTTAGCGTTTAATATTCATCCCGTCAAGTAGCTTTGTATGTGTTTCCAGCTTCTGTTTTTGATCAGCCAGCGAGCAAACACTTTTGTCTTCAACTGATGAAGAACAGGTTGTAGGCTTTGAAGATTTGTTGCTTCTCAAGCTATAGTTGAGGCTCTGTTTTTGTCCATCCTGGAAGTAAAGTATATTGTAGGGGGAACTAAGACATAAAATAAAAACGGGGGGGGGTGAATGCTTTAAGAGACTATCATCTTTTCTAAACTTAAGAACCCAGAATTTTTCATTAACTAAGACGATTACATAAGAAGAGGATTTTATAGCCAAAATACTAAAAATCTCACTTTTACATCAACCAATCACATAATTTTTCATTGTATTTCATTTAACAGCTGTAAAATCTCTTCCTTGAGCTCCACTCATTCAATCACAGTCGTTCATCACGATTTCCAGCAACTTTGTAGCATTTTTGACAGTTTAGTCCCTGTGAAACTGCAATTTTGCAGTTTGGTCCTTCTGTTTTCTGCAGTCTTCAAAACAGTCCCTCCGTCTTCTAAAACAGTCCGACTTCAATCACGAAACGAACTCTCCATCATTTAATTTGGAGTTTCTGTACAATTTGGTCAAAAAATCATTCTTCAAGGTCATACTGTAAAAGAGTCATTCTTCAAGGTCTGTTTGTATTCTTGAATCAGTTTAGCTTCTATGGATGGCTCTTCAATTTGATTTGGTGCATTAGGTTTCTTTACATTCATGTCATGTGGCCTTTTAATTCTCTGACTTCTCAATTTAGGGGTTGAATAGTTTTTGTTTTGGGGTTTATTTATTTATTAAAAAAAAAAAATTTAAAATGGAAGTTTTGTGTTTGTTTTTTTGGTTTGTTGGGTGGTTCAGTAGCTAATTCTGCGATTAGTACTAAATAGGTTTCCGTTGCTCTTTACTTTTTATTTTGCTTCCTTAGCTAATTGACTGGATTCGCACATTGCAAACGTTTACAAATCTGGATTCGCACATTGCAACGATTACATATGCTAATTCTGTATCTTCTTCTATTGTCTCGAATTCATTTCAGCATTGGCAAAAACTTCGGTCATTAGATTTGATTCCTAAACTCAAATTTTTCGCTTGGAAAATGCGTGAAGGAATCTTGGTGACGAGGGATGAATAGAGCCGACGGGAGATGCAATTACCGACATATTGTGAAGTTTGTTTTGATTTATGGCGAGTCACTGATTCACCTATTTCGAGACTCTGTATGGGCGAAAACATTCTGGCAGGTATTAGGAAATTCTAGCATTCTACAGCTTCATAATTCTGCACCAAGTCAGTGGCTCAATGATTTATTTCAAAATTTATCGATGCTTGAGTTAAAACTGTTTGTAGCTGCAGCTTGGTGTATTTGGAACAACAGGAACGACATCGTATTTCGTGTAGAATGTGGGATTCCGACACAGGCTGTTGTAGGATTTCGAAAGTGGCTTCTGAATTTTGAAGAAATAGATCAGGTTAGCTCAAACAATACTACCCCTCTTAGACCTAAGATCTCACAGTTATCGCGTCCACCAGCTAATGGTTTTGTAAAGATAAATTTTGATGCAAGTTATTATGCTGGTATGGATTCTAATCGATATAGTTTGATAGCAAGGAATGGATGTGGACAATGCATTGGCTAGCTTTGGGACTCATTGGAAGAACAGAAAGTGCAGCCATGACAGAAGCTATTGCAGCATTTTAAAAAGTATTGATTGCCAAACTATCATTAAAATCTTTGTTCCTCACGTGGAAGCTTTTCACCATGGGGAAATATCATTGCAACAATAAAGCATAAGGCTGACACCTAATTTGAACTTTGTCATTTTAAGTTTGTTAAGAGAGACGGTAATAAATTGGCTTCAATGAATGCCTCAGATTATGCTCTCAATTTCTTTTGTTGGTTATTGTTTCATTTACGTCTCACAAACATTTGAGTTATTATTTGCTTATTGATTAGTCAGTGCACTTATTTGTATGCATATGTGTTCATTTGTTATGGACTTGGTGAGATAGCATTTCTTGGAAACACTAAATATTACAAATATATGAATGCAGAATTGATCAATATGTAAGTATTATTAACACACTGACTTCACAGTTGCCACATAATTACATATAAAATAATTCTTAAACTTGGAATTCAGCAGTAAACAACTTGAAATGCTCTAAATATACAAATATTTAAATAAGAAGGAAAAAAATACAAACATTTAACCTCAATAAAAATACAAACATTTAAAGGTTATTTAAAAATTAAAACTGTATAATTACCTGGCCTCTTGTCGCGGGCCTTAACCTAGTATATCTATAAGCAATCTCAAAACGATAAGTGCAAAAGCATACTGTTTCGAATAGATATATAGCTCGGTTAACGGCAACGAGGATAGCTTCTTGCAAGTGGGAGTATATTTCGTACGTCGATAGTGATGAAAGTGTCCCAGTTCTCAGTGCTGGATACATGTGTGCCAAAGGCTGGAAAGGAAGAACCCGGTTCAATCCATCAGTGATAAAAGATTACCTGATTGATGGATGCTCCGTGGTTTTGTTAAATTGTTAGCAGATTCAATGGATCTGTTCATGGAATAAGAAAATAAGCAGATTAATTGTAAGTTTTTCGTCTTTTGGTAAACGGAACTGAACGCGCTTGTCATTATCAAGTTCTCAGGTGTTAAGATATGATAGAAATTTAACATAGCAATATCACCCAAAAATGTCTCCCAGTCCGTCAGCATTCAATTTGAACACTCCAATTTTGTTAAGAGTTTTTACTGACTTGTAGGCTTGTTGAGAATATTTCCGAGCTGTAGGCTTGTTGATTCAATCTTACCGATTTGTAGGTTTGTTGACAATATTTTTCCGTGCTGTAGGCTCGTTGAGAGTTGACTATCTTGTAGGGTAGTTGAGAATATTTCCGAGTTGTAGGCTTGTTGATAGCTTAGAGAGTTATAAGCTTGTTGATATCTTACCGAGTTGTAGAGTTGTTAAGAATTTACAGATTTGTAGGCTTGTTCAGAATCATTCCGAGTGGTAGGCTTGTTGAAAATATTTCCGAGTTGTAGGCTAGTTAATAGCATCCTTGTATTGGCAATTCAGGTTGGAAAATTTCTCATGAGGGTTGTGTTTGTGCTTAACAAGGTCAAGGAAGCAAAACTGTGTTCTGCAGAATCGAGCAGAGTTGAATTAGCTAAAGTCTGCAGCAAAAACACTGTCAAGGATGCTGGTGCACATCGTGAAGACTTGAAGGACCTTGTTGTACCTTCTGGAAATGAAGAGGACCTCGCAGAAAGAAATGAGAAAGATATTCGGATTGGGGATATTAGCGCGTCCACTTTTCTCGTCGTCGGTGCTGAATCCACTTTTCCCGATGACGGAAACGGCATCGGCGGAGCACCTGAGATAGTCGGAAATGATCAGGAAGTATCCGCCTACAATTCTGTATCTTCAATTTAATGAACGGTATCCTGTAGCAAAAGTTCCTTTTTCACCTAGGGTTCCTTGTTACTGTTTATGTCGAATTTCCAGTTTCTACTAAATTGATTAGTTAAATTGATTATCTAGATAGTTTCGAGTAGCCTATATGAAGCTATTAGTCGAGTCAATGAGTTAGTGAACTGATAATACTCAGATTTGGGCGTTTTGTATTGGAGTTGTTTCTGTTGAATTTGTTGATCCTGTTTCGTCAAATATGAGTTTTGAAGGTTGAATCGAAGTTCTAAGCTACAATGAGAATGTCACTTTCAGTTGAAGCTCTGTTTAGTCGTTTTTCATAAATTTTAGCATTAGTCAAGTTGATTTTATTGTAGCAAAGGAGTCTGTAAGCTGCTATTGCCATGATAGCTCAAGTTTGCAGAAAATGGAGAAGACGATGATCTGCAGTCATTTCTCATTTTTCACTGAGTTACAGTTTCACTGAGCAAGGGAAAGCTTATTTCAAAAATCGTGGAACAGATAATCATTGCTTCGGTTGCAAGTATCTGAGTTTTGTTTAATTTGCTGTTTTTTCTTCATTTTTGCATTTTCTGATCAACTGGTTGCTTCACTGGCGTTGGGGGCTTCCGGTTCATCCATAACTAATGAGTACATTTCCCTCGATTGATTTTGTCAATGTCCCAGAAAAACTAGTTCTGAGATCTAGAGAGTCAGGCTCTTCAAAAAAATCCTACTTCTGCAGGCAACTTTCCGTTAACTTATTGTTACTCAAATCAAGCTTCAGTAGTTGATGGCAAATTTCCTGAGAATGAGTTTCTGCTTAAATCCAGGATTAGAACCACCGAGGGTGAACGGAATTTGACCTGTGAGTGAGTTTCCGGCAAGAACCTGCTGTTTCAATCTGGTTAAGTTTCCTATATTTGGCATACCTTCACCTGTTAGTCCATTTTCTAGTAAAACCAGAGATTGGAGCTTGGTTAGGCCACCGAAGCTTGTAGGAATTTGTCCAATCAGACTGGGGTTAGATCTCAGCTCTAAAACTTTCGGATAGTGCTAAGGATTGAGGTAATTTGTTTCCATTTCACTGAACAAAATTCATTTGGACGCACTTCCAATTTGCCTGCACTTTAACCAATTTGGAATAACAAATTCAGAATTTAATAATGAACTTCAAATATATAACTGCCGTTAAATATTATGGAGAGCAGTAAATACTTTTTGGAGTAAGTTTACATCTACCTCATTAAGATGATAATAATATTCTTCTATAGGAGCTTCGCTACACTTAGGAATTAATAATATTTGTTATATTGACAGTGTACTTGTTTTATGTGTTTTCTCTTAATTTAGACATGTTGCGAGTGTGGTCAGTATCTTCAGCTATGTCCATATTGCCGTAGCACAATTCAAACCAGAATAAAGCTCTATGGATGATCAATCAACTCAGCAGCATAAGCATAAATTCTTTGTAGAAATTCATCATTCTAATGTTGAAAAATAGCAGTAGGAAATCGTCTTTATTTACATTCTTTTGTTTTTACTGATTGGATTGGTCTTGTGAATTGATTATTTACTGTGCAGCATATTACAAATTTTCATCAAGTTTGTTCCTTGATTTGTGGCTGTAAACAGTGCCCAAGATTCAAGGTTGATCAAAGAATTGTTGCCCAAATGCAAAAACGCAAAGTTTCGTTAGATTAACAATCATCCGTTGTGAAATAAGAAAGCAACACGAGTGTGTGAGCTGAGCTTTTGTTAGATTATGATTTTATCTAACAATAAGAACTCAGTCAAATTAAACAAATATTACTAATTAATGCAGTAATCAAGAAATTCTCTCTAAAATTTAATGATAATGAAGAATGTTTTCCTTGCTCTTGAGTCGTGAGAGTTTCATTATTCAATTGGAAGTGGTTGTGGAGGGGATTCATAGTAAGAATCCTGTCTTGATACGTAACAGCATGGTAGTCGTTATTTTTTTTTCTTTTTCAGATAATAGGAAGTGGTTGTGGAGGGGAGATATGGGGATTGTATGCAAGGTGGCACAAAATCAAAGAGTGATCTTACTATGTGCAGTGAAGCGCTCTTAAAGGAAGTTAGATCATATCAGGTACGTATCTCGAATTAATTTTTGTATTTTGTCATGAAAATTTTGTATGTCCATTTTATTATGGAATATCTTTTATATATATATGCATAATATTATTGTATGATTCATGATATGAATTGTGATCCACATTGCATCTTTGAAACTTAACTTGTGATGATTCATATATATCGTCACTTCACTCGGTGGAAATGAGCGATTTTTGTTGTTGTAGTTAAATAAATGGTTCTACTTGTTCATTGATCTATCTCTCATCTCTCAGGGATCTGATTTGTGGAAGGATGGAGAAAGATTTAAGAAATTTGCACGTGCTTCATTGAAACTAAGTAAGGTGTACATGGAAATTTCGTCCTCCACCGGTGATAGTTGTCAGGAGCTCTTAACAGCCGAGATGCACCTCAAAAACACACTTAAACAGGCAAGATTTCCCATGATTTTTCTAAGAAATTCCTGGAATAGTTTTGATTTAAATTTTCAACTCTCTCAGGCTGGGAGCTTTTCAGATACAGAGGAATTTAAAGATCTTCAGGTTTGCCTTGAACAAGTGAAGAAAATTCAATCTGATTCAGTACCAAGAGTAGAACCTGCTAAGACAATTTTTGCTAATCTTTTTGCTTTACAATCTGCCTCTTAATCATTTTTCTAGTTTATTTTTCTCTCGTAATATTCACTTAGATAACTTTCTATATATATGGATAGAAAAACTTTTTTCCAGGTATATTATTTTTTTGATAGGAACTACGATAATTATATTAAGGAGAAAAGTCCCGAAGGATCAAAGTTTTGATCTCCCTAGGAAGATCATTACAATCAAAAGAAACACTAGAAACCAATATAGGATAGTGAGCCAAACAATCGGCCACCCTATTACAAACTACGATTAACATAAGTAAAGGAAATAGATGCATCAACAGAAACTATTTTAGCTTTAATATCATTAATTAACAAACCATAAGTAGAATTACTAAAATCCTTCTTACGCAATTCAGCGATTAAGAACTTACAATCTCCTTCAATTATGAAATTGATTTCCGGCAGATGAGAAATAAAATCCAAAGCATGAGAAGCAGCTAATGATTCAGCATGGAAGGCATCTTCAACTTCTCCAAGTTTACCAGCTGCAGCTGCCACTGAGAACCCCTATGATCCCGAGCAATTAAGCCATATTGATTCAAATGAGAACCAAAGATAAAGGCGACATCAAAATTGATCTTAATTGAATCAATATTTGGTGGTTTCCAGTATGTTCCGGCTTGACATTTGTGCTCCTTGTCTTTTGTTGATCAAGAGAACGTAGATTAGCAAGCCATTGTTTAATTCCACATACACTCACTAACAGGAAGAGAACAAACACAATTCAAATACTGTCTTGTTTCGTTTGACCAAATCCAGGAGGCAGCTAGCTACAAATAAACACAATGAATCAACAGACAAGCATATTAAAAGCTGTGTTTAGCCAATCAAAGATGTTACTGGAACGTTCGAAGCTATATTATCAAGCTTCAAACACTTCCAAAGTGCTTGGGACCAACCACAATCACGAAAAAGATGAAGCATAGATTCTTCTTCTGATCTCACAAGCCGAACAGATTTGAGGAACATGCAATCCACGTTTGTTGAGATTGTCTTTTGTAGCAAGAACTCCTTTACAAAGACGCCAACAAAATGTACGAACATTCGGAGGAATTTTTAAATCCCAAACACGATGCCAATACCGAAAGGAGCTAACTACATTAGTCCATTCCTTTCGCCGAAACAGAATGTCTTTGGCCAAATAATAACCAGATTTCACCGTGTAACAACCATCGGAAGAAAGACCCCAAATAAATCTATCTGCTTTCGATGTATCAAACAATGGAGTTGCTAAAATAGCTCTAGCATGATCGGGGGAAAACATATCTGCAATTATATCCCTATTCCAAGTACAATTTGTGGAATCAATCAAATGACGAAACTGAAATAGAAGGATTTATATCACCTCTGGAGGGAACCAACAACGACTCTGAAATATTTTTAACCCAACGGTCAGCAAAGACATCCACTTCAATACCATTGCCAATCCTCCATCGTCCTCCTTGAATTAGAATTTCTCTAGCATCCAAAATAGCTCGCCAGATGGCGTGAAGGATTTGATCCTAATACAGCTTTACGAAAGGAAGTAATCCTGTAGTATTTGTTTTTAAAAACCCGAGCCAAAAGCGAAGAAGGATCATTAGTCAAACGCCAAGCTTGTTTAGCTAATCAATGCCAAATTATGAGCTTCCAGGAACTTAAAACCTAAACCTCCATCTTTCTTCTTCTCACACAAACCTTTCCATCCAACCCAGTGAATCTTACGAGCACCAAGTTCAGATCCCCAAAGGAATTTAGAGCAATATTGTTCCAATTCCTCACTGAATCCACTAGGAATTTTAAATAAACTCATAACATAAGTCGGAATAGATTGCAAAACCGATTTGATGAGAACTTCTTTTCCAAGCAGTGATAAATAACGACCTTTCCATCCTTCCAATTTACTCTTGATTCGATCTCTCAAAACTCAAAGGAGGCTTTTTTACTTCTTCCCACAATTATAGGCATTCCTAAATATTTATTGTCCGCTAAAGAATTAGAAATGCCTAAAATCGTCTTTAATTCCTCTTGCAGCAAAGAATCAACATTTCCACTGAAGAAAACACTAGATTTGTTGAAATTCACTTCCTGACCAGCAGACACGTTTATACATCTCAAGAACTCTCCAAGAAAGCCCGACAATCATTTGATGAAGCTCGAAAGAACGCCAAACTATCATCAGCAAACAGGAGATGAGAAACTTTGACTCCCGTTCGTGATACTCCAACCTGGATGTAACAAATTATTTTCCACTTTGTCTTCAATTAGCCTTGTTAAAACCTCGGTACAAAGAACATAGAGAACCGGAGATAGAGGATCTCCTTGTCTCAAGCCTCTTGTAGGGATAAAAACCTGCTGCTCAACTCCATTTACTAACAGAGAGTATGTTACCGAGGTGATGCATCTCATGAGAAGATTAGTGAAAGAAATCGGCAAACCCAATTGCAAAAGACATTGCCTAATAAAGGGCCATTCAAGCTTGTCATACGCCTTCTCGATGTCCAGCTTCACCGCCATGGAACCTAGTTTTCCTCCTCTCTTAATATGCATCGAATGGACTAGCTCAAACGCCACGGCAATATTATCCAAGATGGACCGACCAGAGATAAATCCACTTTGATTCTCGAAATAATAGACGGCAAACAAAGTCGCAAACGATTGACAAGACATTTCGCTACCAATTTGTACAAAACATTACAAAGACCAATTGGTCTAAAATCAGCAGGAGTGTTTGGATTTTGTACCTTTGGTATTAATACTAGATGGGTATGATTGAAATCCTCCAATGAACCGCCATGATTAAGAACATCCAGGACTGCTTTTGTCACTTGAGAACCAATCACTTGCCAATGAACTTGAAAGAAATCAGTCGTAAATCCATCCGGCCCGGTGCTTTTGAAGGATTCATCTCGTTTTAAAGCCAATTCAACATCTTCCTTAACAAAAGGAGTTGATAATTCCCCAAACATCTCTGAAGTGACTTTTGGATGCAAAGTTTCCGTAACCAATCGGATGTCCTCTTCCATAGGAGAAGAAGTTGTATAAATGCCGATAGAAATAATCCATTAACATATCGAGCTATGAGTTTCTGAGATGAAACCCAATCATTCTGATTATTCGAAGCCTGACAATCGTATTTCTACGTTTCCTCGAGTTGCATAAGCATGATAGTAAGCGATATTTCTTTCCCCTTCAACATGCCAAGTAACTTTACTTCGTTCGTTGCCAAAGTTGAGCCTCATTATCCAGCAGAAAATTGATTTCTTTCTCAATATCACAAATTTGAGCCTTGTGTCGAAAGAAATTATTACGCTGCCTCAAACACAACAATCGGTTCTCCTAAATGTTTTATCTTCTTTCCGATGCTGCCAAACTCCATGGAACTCCATTCAGTAAGAGCCTCACCCATTTGGTTAAGCTTAAAAGCCACTGAAGCTGTCCTCGTCCAATTATCGGCCACCACGAAGCACAATTTGGAGATTTTGACCAAAAATTCTCGTATCGAAAACGCTTTCCACCAAAATAACGTCTAACAACATCAGTGCTACTCAGCAATAGTGGAACATGATCGGACGAAGAGGAAATCAAATGAGTCACTTGGAAATCCACAAACCTATCGATCCACGATTGAGAAGCAAAAACACGATCAAGTCTTTCGTAGATCAAATCCCCGAGTGTAGTGACGATTACACCATGTATGTTCCAATCCTCGAAAGTCAAGTTCTCTCAGCTCACAAACTTCAATAGCTTCTCTGAAGTTCTCCATTTGTAAAATCGGTCTATCTTCTCCTCCCAATTTTTCGGATTGAGTAAGAATTTCATTGAAATCACCACCAATAACCCAAGGAAGAGAACTCGATCGAAATAGAGTCTTCATTAGATTCCAAGATAAATCACGTTGAGCAGCTTGAGGATGGCCATAAAATCCAAGTAAATCTCCAACTACCATTAACCACCACATCAATATGCCAAGTCGAAAAGGTGCGAAGCGTTATGCTAACCTCAGATTCATTCCAAAGCGAGCGACAAACCCCCACCAGTACCAATTCTCTCTGAAGAAGTACATTACAAAATCCCAACTTAAATTTCAACCACTCCATATCTCTACTAGTCTTTCGTGTTTCGAAAGAAAGACTATAGAGGGCTTTTCCTTGCGCAAAAATTGCGCTATATTATGGAACTTCCGCGATTGCCCTAAACCACGGACGTTCCAAAATATCATTTTCATTGTTGACGGCGGACGAGGGAATGTACATCCTCGTCGGCCGATACAAAAATATTATCACCATTGAATCCTTTATGAGAAACAATGCTTGATTCCACCTTTTGCAAAAGGCGTACAAAACTACTAGCAACTATTGCTGCCTCAACCATTCCACATATTTCCATCATACGAGTAAAAGGACTATCCTATATCGATAGGAAGCAAACATGACTACACTAGGATTTAGAGAAACCTAGAGAGCATAATAAATTGTATCCCAGAGCCAGGCTTTGATTCAAATAGAAGCATAGGCAGAAAGTCACAAACCATCAATTAGCAACAATTAATTAGCAACAATTAATTAGCAATAATTAATTGTATCCCAGTGCCAAAACTTGCTACTACGCTTCTACTGCTTCAAAATACCTTCAATGATATACATTACATCATCAACAAGCTATTAAAGCAAACCTCCGTCACCGGCCTCTCGGTCAACAAATCGACCAAACAAACGCCGCGCTCGAAGAATTCAATAAGAAAAGATGAAAACGAAGGATGGATTCGTCGGGGCTGAAGGTTGGACCAGGGGAGGCGGTGGAATCCTCATCGTCGCGTGCCATGGCCAATCTTCGATCCGGCACCGGTGAAAACCGAGAGGAAGACAACGTCGGTTTTGGAGTCGGACTCGGGGGCTGACGACGAGTGGAGAAGACCAGCCGCCGCGGCCGGACAAGATCGGAGGCGATGATGACGAGGGATTTGAAATTTGAAATGACACGATTTTCTGTTTTAAGAGATGCACGCGCTAGGCGCGTTCAATTCTCTCTCCATCTACACATTCTTCTTCATAGTACTCCTGACTTCGAGGTATATTATTATATTAGGATTAATGGAAAAGTATTTATAGGTTGTACTATTTCTTTATTATATAGGTGGCCACGTGGTAAAGTATATTTTCCATGTCGGCGTTGGTTTATAGAATATTCGACTCAACTAACCCACCTTTACAAATCGTAGGTCTTTGGTCCAGAATGTTCTATTGTTTGCATGTAGGGTTGGGAAAACGGGCTTAAAGCCGGGATCGGCCCGAAAAATGGCGATCTTAGGCTTTAAAAAGATTGTTTAGAAGGCTGGTTTTTGAGGTCGGGATCGGGATCGGCGGATCCGGGCTTTTTGCGGGCTCGGAGTCGAGCCGATCCCGGACAGCCACGCGGGCTTTTTGTTAAAAAAAAATATTTGTCGGACTTTGAAGCCTGACAATTATTGAAGAGATATTAGAGACAAAAAGTGACGAAGACAAACCCTAGTGCTAGTCGTCTCCCTCGCCTTTTGCCTCGCCTCTTCTCCATGGAAAAAACTTAGGTTTGCTTCCTTACGTACTGCTCACGTACGCTTCTACTTTAAACGGTTGTACGTTTGACCGACGGTACAGCTGTTAACACGGAAAAGCACGTGAGTCTTCCCTTCTCCACTTCATTCTTCTTCACTTACTTTTGAGATAATACACTCTTAATCGAAATTAAATTCTCGATGATCAGGAGAAGAAATCGATGAATAATATTCGGCAATACCCAGTTCCACTACAGAAATACATGGCCTTAATGGATCTTCAGGTTCCCTTTCTAGCTATTTTATTTCGTTTTAATTTCTGAAAATGTTATGTTATATTGATATTGAAAATATGATTAAATTTTGTATAGGAAAGAAATGAAAGATTGTTTTTCAAGCTACTGGTCGATAACGTTGAGGAGTTGCTGCCAATTGTTTACACGCCAACTGTTGGTGAAGCCTGCCAGAAATATGGATCTATCTTCCGACGTCCTCAGGGTCTATACATAAGCTTGAAAGACAAGTAAATATATATATGAGTTTCTTTTTTTCTCTATAAAGATTTATATTAGTATTAATTTAATTTATTATATATAGTTAAATAGAAATTAACTCTTGGCTTTCTTAGGGGTAAAATACTGGATGCGTTGAAGAATTGGCCTCAAAAGGATATTCAAGTTATTGTAGTCACTGACGGTGAGAGGATTTTAGGACTTGGGGATCTTGGTTGTCAGGTAATAACATTTAATTTCGTTTATTCTGATTTCTACTTGGATAATTAAACAATTCGAAATCGGTTCTGTGTGATTTTGAGAGACATCTGAAGTTTTTATTGTAATGGGATTTGTTTCATCTTTGAATTTTTTATGCCGAATGATCACTTTCTATGTAAAAAATACATTTTTTTGGGTTGTGATTTTTCTCCGAGGTAGTTTTGGAATAGTCAAGTTAACTAATTTTTGGCTGAGTGATTCAAATTACCTCTCCATGAGCATATATGTGAAGATCCATTGTGTATTTGACAATGTTTTGGCAACGTATCAGATGTTTTTACCCTTTCTATATGATCTATAAATCCTTAAAAGTTTTATTCATGATGGAATTTATGAGTTTATACATCTTGCGTATTGTGTTGTCGATACATCTTTTGAATCTTTGAACTGCATTTTGTTGTCCAGTTGGACCTAATGTTAACTGCTGGTCAGAACCTGTGATTCTAATTGGAAGGAAGAGCATGTGAGTTTTAGTTTGTGCCTTGAATTGCCGAACATGCCCATTTCATCATTTGATGTCTAGTGCAAGTTTTCGTCTCGTTTTTCTTACACAATGGAGGTGTTGCTGGTTCTTTTAGTTTTCTTTTGGGGACAATGGTTTAGCTTCCAGTGACATTTTGTGTTAATATCGGTCTTGTTGACTAGAATTATCTTGGTTGTCCTTTTAATTTTGGTTATTTATTTGTTTGAATTTTGTAAGTTTTTTTCTTTATTTTTTTCTTAAATTTTAAACGGATGCATTCGGGATCGGCTCGGGATCGAAAGCGGGCGGAGCTCGGGCCTCGATTTTGAAGATCGAAAAATTTGAGCCCGACTCGGCTCGTTTTCCCAACCCCCAGCTGCATGTTAATCCTTCCTTCATAGTTTTTAGTTTTGAGACGCAAAATAGTCCTTTTTTACTCTGCTACTTTTTTTAGCCTCCTCGGAATATCTTCTCGACCGATATTCATAAGACTAAATTCATCATTTCAAATGTCAATATAAAAAACTAAAGAATTGTTCATAGATTTTTCTTACCCATATATACAAAGGTTGTGAATTAATCTCTTTTATTTACGAATTAAAGGATAATATGGGGAACAACTTTTTTTTACTTCTTATCTTTTTGTTGGCAAAAGTAACCATTTTGGTCCATTGTTTTCAACGTTTGTGAAGCTATTTTAGGTCACTTCCGAAACGTAAAATGAACTAAATCGTCCCTCGAAACGTTAACTTTTGAACCTAACTTAGTCCCTCGTCCGTTAGTGTCGTTAAGTATTGCCTACGTGTCAATGTTTAGCCAATACGAGAAGCGACACGTGTTACATGGCGTGTTAAAAATGACAGCTGACACTTTCCTTATCCCGGATTAAATTATCCCGGTTATAACATCCAAACGAACCGAAAGAAACTCGAACCGGACTTAAACCGAATCAAACCAAATTAAACCGAAATAAACCGATTCCATTTATGTAAAAAGACATTTATATCCCATGACTTATATTGGCTGGATTATAGCTACGTTCTTGCGACTCGTAATTATTTTAGAATTGTTAAAGTTATAATGGTAATTGACGATAAAATGCGAGCCAGGATTGTCTGTACATAAAAGAATGATTGGATCGATCTCTTTCTTCTTCCCCTCTCCCTTCTTCCTTGTTCGAGGTTTTTAAATTAGATTTGAATTAAAGTTGATAAATACCAATAGTCCAGACAATTACGGCGAGACATCGAGTCCATTACAAACACGAATTGGAGTCTAATTAACTTCAGTAAATGAAGATTTACGGAAGAATTAATGAGTTCAGTATTATATGAAAATTGTCTAAACTGCCGAGAAAAAATCGAAATTCCCAGAAAAATTTCAAATTAATATATGTTAAACTAGATACGATAAGGTACATTTTTCATAAAGGATCGATCAAAATCCAGGTAGCGGAGAACCCCGAATTCATGGCCGGACGGTGACGGTGCCGAGCGAGTCACATCGTTAAATGAGCACAATGAGAGGTGGGCAATGACGACGAACCCGCCGCGACCCGAAACCACACGTCGACGACGCCGTTGACCTTGGATTGACAGGACTTTAAGGCGAGAGTTTGATGCATTCTTCCTCGTCAAATAACAAAAATCATAAGACTCGGGGAGATGATCCACGAACAACATATATAGGAATCCAATCCAAAACCCAAAATAGTAAACAGACATTTAAATCAAAATTAAAAGAAAACAAAGCCAAATTGAAAGAAACGGCCAGAAACGTGATCTACGTGTTGAGGAGAGTAAGTTATGACCTTGGACCGATCGAATCGACGGAATCGAGCGAGGCAGCCAGAGTGGACTCGGAAGGCAGCGGACAGAACAGGGAAAGAAGAGAGAGGAAGAAGAAGAGAAGTGATTGGACCGACCGATTCCCGTCCTTCTTTTATAGGTATACTTGATCAAGTTCGATTTTATTGGTCGATTACCATTATAACCTTAACAATTTTAAAATAATTGCAGAGTCGAGTGAAACGTGCTGCAATCCACGTTGATATAAGTCGGGGGATATAAATGTCTTTTTACAGAAATGGAATCGGTTTATTTCGGTTTAATTGTGGTTTGATTCGGTTTAAGTCCGGTTCGATTTTGGAGTTCGGTTTCGATTTATAGCCGGGATAACTTTACAATGCGGGATAAGAAAATGAGTAGTACATGCGTTTTTTAACACGTCAGTATGCCATGTGTTGCTTTCTCGGTGCGTTCAAGTGACACGTAGGCAATACTTGGAAAGACACTAACGGACAGGGAATTCAATAGTTACGCAAAAGTTAACGTTTGAGGGATTAGTCGTTTACGTTTGGAAGGGCCAA